>NCSK02000190.1:0-64216 GCA_002276475.2 Chlorociboria aeruginascens | reverse complement strand
CGTCTTATATTGGGACGGGTATACTGATGCCTCCCCTTTACCTCAACCGAACTATATGCAAAACCCGGTTTTGCAAGCCGAGCCCGTATTGATGCCGTGGAGGGCAATTCCTACAGCTCCCGGGCCGTGATAGAGRAAGGGGGGGGGGTGTAGGAGAAGTAAAGTACGAGCAACTAAATGTTTGATTAAAAGTTAGAGTGACTAATATCGATACCCTACATACAGGGAACGAGAACGCCACATCATTTTGAAATAGAGGGGTTTTTCGGAAGCGCTTGCCCGTGGCCCTTTCTCTTGTAAGGGAAGGAAATATAGTGAGGTGTAGATGACTGAATACAAGTAGGGTTTGGAAGAAGAGGGGAAGAAAAATCTACTCGGTAGATATATCCGAGTAATATGCCCGTTATACATACAGCACATGTTATGCATCCCATCCTCCCTTTTCTGGATCTGGAGCGAGGAGGGAAAGAAAATCAGATCAGAATTAAAGTGAGAGATGGCGGTGAGTTAGGGAATTAGGGGAAAGAAGCCGCTTGGTGGGTGTTGTGATTAGTGGGCTGATGGCTTCATGGCTTCATGGCCTGCTGAAAGAAGGATCTTGGATACATTCGGAGTCTGCCGAAAAGATCCAGAGGGTTCCATGCCTGATATAGAATGCATTCTATTTAGGATTTCGGTAAATGAACTGTACCTATATCCATATACGGAATATGCATTGAACGAGGATGGATAACTCTTTGTTATGGCTCGGGAATCCTGGAATGGATGCCCCTGATTTCTGAAATTATCGTATGAACACATGTGTATTCTCATTATCTATGACGTCCATGTCTTATCTCGGATTTTGATGATAGAGTATGAGTTTTTGTTACGTTGGGAGGGACGGTTGCTGGTGGTCGATCAATCATTTTCCGGACCCCCGGATTTGTGGGGAAGTCGATCATTTTAACGTCGTGCCCCAGAAGGGGAAACATATCCGTGTTCTTTCTTGACTTGATCTTGGGTTGAAGGGAGATCGGCTTGGGAGAAAGTATGGAAGCGACGGGAAATGATAGGTAATGATAGTACGGCCGGCATGAGCCCTATCTACGTTGTACAGTACATTTATCTAAACCGAGCCAGAGTGGAAGTTAAGCGAAAAAAATATCTTTTAGGCATTTATACCATTCTTACTATATTGTGCTGCAAGTCATATTGTTTGCAAAGATGTTTTATAAATAACTAATAAAAGATGTTTCAAGGGATCTCATTCCTATTACGAAATACCGCCCAGAACGTAAATCCCACGTCTTATACGTGCTCGATGGCGTTATGCTTACCCAAGTGTTTTTTTTGTATGTAAAAGCATGTCGTGTGCTGGGGAGCTAATAATGCGGGGATTAGCGGGGGTTGTCACCAGGGTTGAGAACGCCACAATCTACCCTTTCCTGTACCAAGGAGAAAGAGAAAAGAGAAAATAATAACAATAAATAACAAATATTGAAGGATCTCAGGGATCAAAGAACCGAAGTTCTAGACCCGGAGACTTCGCCCTATCCTTGGAGGGATTGTCCGGTCCACGAACGGCCAATTTCCATATGCAAGAAAACGCCTTTTAATTAAGGGGAGCAACTCCCCGCAGCGCCTAAATCCCCTCTTTCCTAGTTTATTCTAGGAAGCAATATATTTCGGAGGAAAAGAGCCGAATGAAACGTTATCAGGGCTCGGATTCTGTCCCGCAAATGAAGGGTTGTTTATTGTGTGTCTTTCGGTATGGTGATACTAACAAGGCCTACTTATATCAGCCATCACTATAGCTAGATTAGGCAGATCTCCTTGCTAGTTTGTCTGAAGCTTAATTAATCAAAACCATTTATTATAAAGTAGATATAAATTATAATAAAAATATAAAAGCAATAAATATTTTACGTTAAAATAAAATATTATTTCTTTCGTATTGTTATAAGCTTTCTTATAGGTTCTTTTGAAGTGGATAGTATAAAACATATAAAATGTCACAACTGGGGAAGAACAACAGGGAGGAAAGTGCCGAGAGCCGAAAAAGTCCTCCTGCATTTAGAAAGATTGGCGAACCTGGAATTGGGAATATTAGCACAACAGAAAGGGAAGATTAGCATGTGAAAAGTCTCAGAGTAGCTCGATACATAAAGTGCCGTCTGTAATGGGAAGATGCTCGGGAAAGCACATCAATTGGAAGGAAGACTTTCCCATAAATCCAACGTGCTTCATCGGACCGATTTCCCGGTGCCACAATGACAGACAGACCATCGTTATGTGAGTCTTATGTGGCGGAGATCCGGGGTACATTAATGTACTTGTACATGAAAAGGTCTGGGTGTTATGTAGGTACACGGTATAATCCCAAAAGAAGAGGGTTACTATTTCGAAAATCTCGGGAAATGACATGGAGGGGTTCGTTATGTTCCGAAGGCCGCAAAGGTTATGCCGTGCCGTGTCCACTGTTACATTGAAGAGAAGGGGCGTAGGTCACGTTTGAGCTTGTAGTGGGGGGTTTTTGGGATAAAAGATTGTGAAACAGAGGGGAAAATTGCATTATTGGAGGATTTATTGAGGGGTAGGTTACAGGGAGAGGATCATCGGATGAAGGAATATAGTTGTGGATGATGATGATGATGTTGTGAAACGAGAACAAGCGTCACTAGTTGATGTTGTATTAAAATCAAGATGTGGAAAGGAGGAGTAAGGTTAGTAAGTAATGCAACCCGTATGGAACAAAGAAAATGCGCCGACCAGTAGCCACTCATTGAATCAATCTGCCCCTTTTGCTTGTGCCTCTCGGGTTTATCATTTTTCTAGATAGATACGCGCAGCTTCAGCTGATATCCGTCTCCCGCCTATCATACGAGATTTGCGCTACATGTCTCTATATTTATTTAAGGTGTGATACAAGAGAAAAGCAGAATCTACTTGCCTATAGAGGTTTCTGGATCAAAGTTTCCGTACCGAAAGAGGAATCGGAAGTTCATGGAAATGGTAGGTAGGGCTCAAGGATCAGGGGGAAATAGAATAGGAGAAAGGAAGAGAAGAGTGGGGTGAAGATACGATGTACATATGTCGTGATGCTAGGATACTTCTAGGTAACCACTTGAAGGCCATAATCCCATCTTGTGGCTGATATGGAATCCTCTTCAGCAAAACAGATTGAATATGAATATAACATGAAAAAGTACCAGGGGAAAGGGACCGACCAACCTATTCACCCCCTAAAACACTCTTCCTTATCAGCCTTGTTCTTTAGACCTCCCTGGCTAAATTCCTTTTAATCAAGTTCTCGATAAGCACCCAACGCATAGCGCTTAGGCAAGATCTCCAGACCTATCCTCCCGGGCAAAAAAGGATGGCTCAGATTAAAAAGCCGGGACACGTGTATTATTTTGCGCTTGGGACGCCCGATGTGACGTCGGCTCCTGTAGAATATGGGGTTAAATTAGGATGAATGTGGGGTGTGGGGGCACAGAGAGAGGTGAAGATAAGGTTGAAAGGGGGGGGTAGTTGAGTTCTTGATTCGTAGATTTTAGGCCATGATTGCATTTAGCCTATTTTGCTGATAGATTTGGTGTTGAGCGGTGAGCATGCTGGTGAGCTAAGTGAGATTATGTTGCCTAAGATAACCCAAAGAACGGTGAATATAACTCTATTTCGGAATACAAGAATTGTTGATGATTTGCTGGCCAAATTGTTGGCCAAATTGTTGGGCAGCAGTCTCCTCTACTTTTCCTCAAGTGTGGATTTTGCTGAAGCGAGTTATCACGTCAAAAGTGTAGGGGGAGAATATAGGTAAAAGGGCTTTAATCGAAGAGATCTCGATGGGTCTAACTTCGAGAAGGGAGGGGATTACCATCTTGTTATATAGCTAAAAATGAGATTTTTTATAACTTTTTATTCCTACTTTTTATTTCTTCTAAAGATATTTAAGAATAATTATTATATGTCTAATATAGAAATATAATAATATCTCAAAAAAGTTAGGAAAGCAATAATTAAAAAATAAAAGAAAAATAAAAAATAAAATAAAAATATATAATATAATTTATGATATTGCATGTGATTGATTCCATGTGACATAAGTTCCATAGTTCTTAATTGTAAATTTTTATAAATGTTTATTTCTAAAAAAGATTGATTTAACCTAAGTATTATTCATTAAAGATTTATTATATTTCTGCTTGAGCACGAGTTGCTTTCTCCACTCAAAATGTAAGAAAAGTCCCAGGTGTTGTAGTTTGTAGTTGAGTAGTAAATAAGTATAATAAATATAACTCAGTGACACTGCCGGCCTCCAGATTTCAATGTTACGGATGACCAAATTTTATGTTTTAGCCACCTAGAACCATTTGGCCAACCTTGAGAGTTGGGGGGTTTTATTACGATTAATAAACCAACTTATAATAATTAATTTTGGCTTTAACTCTCATAAATAATAATCGCCAGGGATAGAAATTAAAGCAGCCCATTCTTGAAATAAAAACATAAATAAAGCATCAAATTCGTACGGGAAACTCCTCTTAAAAGCTTAATGGCCTGAATTATAGGCTTCGAATTTTAGCACATAAAGGCCAAGTTCGGTCTTCAAACTCACATGCTTAGTTATATAATGGTGAATGGGTTCGACATAAAGCATCCACAGCAATTTCATTATATATGTATGAGCTGCTATTGTTATTGAGCTTTTGTAATTAAGCACTTTTTGAATTCAGGCGGAAAATATAAGTAGTATTTATTTTTCATAAAAGCCTTTCAACAAAACGATAGCCGGCACCACAAAATGACTAGGAGAACTCTGCCCTCTAAATCTTACTATGTAGACAATTTCACCATCATGCTCTTAAGACAGATAATATTGTATGTCCAAGTCGCGGGATGAACCGATGGTTGAGGAGCCTGTTTTGCAGGGGTGGAGCTGAAGTATATTTTACTTGAAAAAGTCGGAAAAGATGTTATTTGAATATCTTTTTCTTTCAAGATTTCTCTCTATCTTGAGCTCAACTCCTGATCTTACCATATTATCTTTTGGCTCCTCTAATTTTAATCACAAGCCACCTCTCCTGTTTCTCTCCAAGTTAAAATTTGTTAACTATTTCTTCTCGGGAAGAATAATAAATGGTTCCCTATAAGCTTTGTAACAGCGAAGGTCGCGATTAATTTCACTTTCCTAGACTAGATAAATGTCCACATGTGCGGTATTCCCAAATCTCCCAAGGCTGATAACCGCGCGATTTATACCAATTATTAAATCTGGATAAGTCCTTGGGATAGTAGTAGAGTCAAAGAGATTGAAAGATACTAATTGGCTTATCTTCTTTTAGATTTTGAAATGGGTCCTATATTTATATTTTGTCTATTTGGGATAGTTAGCAAATATTCGGTTCTCTCAGAGCCACGTGCCTTGTCACTGGATATCAGTAATGAACTCGATTGCACTATTTATGAGGAATATAAACCTGAGCGAAAGGAGTATTTACCCTGCATCTGAGGTGGCTAATTTGATGCTTGTATGGAACTGCATTTCCTTGCATATTTCTGGTATTCAAGCGGTGTGCGAAAATTTACTACTGCTCCGCAAAAATTACTTATCTTCTTAGAACCAAAGATATGGATTTTAAGTCAGACAAAAGGTATAATATTGAGATATCTTTACGCAGTACCATACGTCCCCCTAACATTTGACTTTGCTCACCTTCCACTGTCTAGCCCATATATTCAATTCAGTCTTTAGACGCCGATATTACCGGCAACCCCGTATGGAGCAACTTCTGAGGTCCAACATTTTATACACTGGGATTTTCCCGGAATACCGCATTCCCGATCTCTGGTTTGAACTTCAAGCTTCCTTTCGCTTCACAATACATGGACCCATACCAGTCCCCTTCCGGGAAGGGCCTTCCCGATCCTAGGAGTTCTATCTTTGGAAACTCTGTCTCTCCATCACAATCTGCATCAACGTAACTGAAGAAGATTAAATTCTGATTATCCATGTTGCCAGATATATAACCAATGCACTCATAAGATCCAAACCAGTCATGGTGCTCTTTGAAGGAACCACTCTGGGCATAATGAATGACTTGTAAAGCCTCGAGATGACATATCGAAATTTCTTGAAACTTCGCAGCTCTTTCAGAAATGCAATCGCCAACTGTAACGTTGAACATAGTGCTGCTGTGAGAGGATAGGTACAGCGTATTGGCGGTACCGTCTACTCTTCCAGTAACATTATCTATGCGGATATCAGGCATATTCGCGTAGAAATGTTCAAATAACATATTCTAAAGCCAGGAGCGACTAAATCTCATCAATGGTACAAAATTCTCAATGCTGAAGATTCGGATCTGAAATGGTTGTTGAGCTTCCATGTCTTGAGGAAGGGGACGGGGCCAAGCTGGCGAAAGCAATCAAATAAACCATGTGTGGACGGCACGTGCCTTCGCCCTTTCCAAATCATGTCTAGCAGCAGCGGGCTCTCTCACATCGATGAGAGTGGAAACGCTTTAAAAGATACATAAAATATGTATATCTATTGCTAGAGGAAAATCCGACTTTTGAAACACAACTATGAGATCGTAGAGGGATTTTAGGGACAACGATCTTGATATTATTGTTTCCACTGGAACCCCTAGACCTATTTATGTTAATAGTTTGAGAAAGAGATAGAAATTAAAGCATAGTAAAGTATATAAATAAAAACAGAAACTGGCTTGCGTACACAGGATTGCATTGCATTGTAAGATTTTGCAAAGCAATAATGATTAAACGAGGCCCGTGAAGTTTTATAATTCAAATATGTTTGTTTTTTTGAAAAAAAAAATAAAAAATAAAAAAAAGAAAGGAAGAAGAAAGGAAGGTGACAGGCTTGACCTGCTGCCTGAGGAGTCGAGGCAACACCCAGAGGTTTTCTTCCATAGCTGACTAACATCAACACCAGAAAGAATCGCGATGCAATACGACGACAACGACCTGTCGTGGGCATGACCCTTTGGATGGGCAGATTTACCATTTGAGCCCAGCAAAGCATTGAGAAAGCTAAGGCCGATCCTAGGTAAGCAATAAATAATACATTCTTTGCAATCATGCCGTATAACATGCAGAGAACTGCCGTTCATAAGTATTGTCGTGCCTTTATCTCCTACCATTGATTATGAGACTCCTCTCATATAACTTCATCATCAGTTTAAGATCTGCGCAAGCAATGACCAGCTAGCCTGAAAATCAGCTGTAATCACGGATTTTATCAAAGTCGCAATATTTTCATCCGCGCGCTGACCTCAAAAACCAGTCCATCAACAATCTTCACATCAGGACACCTCAAGACCCCTAAATCATTGCAATTTTCAAAGAATCTCAAGTTAGGGTCTGTGTCTGGCAACTACTGTCGTGTAAGTCTCATTTGCCAAATGTTCTCCATCAATTTAGATCTAACCCCTTCCCAGCAAATCGAAATCATGACATACCGAGGTTTTGATCTTACAGCTAAGGAGGGCGAAGGTTCGGCCACTATATCATGGCAGTAAGTTACTATGCTCTTCCTTATATATTTTCAAATACTCACTTATGACCAGCCATCCGCATCCGATCTTTGTTATCATCCTTGTTGGAGAGGAAGAAATACCCTACGGCATTCAGAAAGACCTTCTCTGCGCTCAATCGCCTTACTATCGTGAAGAGTTTTCGAAACCAAGCTTGGAGAATAAAGTCGAGCATGTCGTTAAACTTCCCAATACCGATGTCGAAACCTTTGGATGCTTTCAAAGCTTTGTTTACACTGGCGAGGTTTATAACAAGCGTGGAGGGGAGATACCTGATTACCCATTACTCCTGAGTGTTTGGAAACTTGCTAATAAATTACGAATGGCTCCTTTACGCATTGCGGTTCTAGACGCTATGGTTGAGCGACGACAAAAGACTTCCCTCATTCCAGACACCCCGCTCCTTATCCAGGCTTGGAAAGAAACAGATGAAGGTAGTGGTCTTAGATTGATGCTTGTTGGATGGGCTGCTGAACACATGCGATCGTCGCCGGTACTACGAAGTCAATTCGCCAAATCTCTTCCACAAGAAATCCTCAGCGAGCTCGTTATTGTTATGAGCGGCCTTCCAGAAACCCCCGCGGCTCCAGTTCCTTCTCGAACACCAAAACGTCCCCTCAACAATGCGATAGACTTAGAACAAGAACAATCTAGGCCGAATAAACGTGCTCGAAAGTCAGACACAGGTGTAATCCATGTTGAAGATACCTTCGATGTGAAACCGAACGCCAAGAAACCCCCTCGCCACTCAAGTCCAGTTCGTCGAATCAACCGCCGTGCTCTGAACTTCCCATCTGCCGAAATCGTTCCACTTACCCCCGAAAAGGAACTTGGCTTCAGCCGTGATCTTATTGGGCGTATGCTTTCCGGCCCTGGTTTCTGGACTCGATTAGTGGGACCTTTCAAGAATCCTGTCGATCCTGTAATCGATAACGTTCCCAACTATTTCGATGTTGTCAAACGCCCAATGGATTTGCGTACTATCCAGACCAAGATGAGCAAAGGCGAATATACAACTGCGGTAGAATTTGAAGCTGATGTCAGACTTATTTTTCAGAACTGTTATGAGTACTGGACGCAAGATGATCCTATTTTCAAGCTTTGCGAGCAGCTTGAGAAGTATTTCAATGAGAAATGGGGTGCTAGACATAAGTGGGTTCCCTCAGTAAAAGCAGAGGTTATCAACTAATGATCTCCGGGGGATATTCGCTTGACAAGCTTCTACATCAAATACTTGTCACTCTGTTTCTTTTTGCCTAATTCTTTATTCATCACTTGCATTTTGCTCACAAATTCTACAGCATCAAAACTGGGCGTTCGTGTAATTTCTAGCCTTTTCAATTTTCCTGTACAAACATAGTCTCTGTAATGCTTTCGCAGATGACTATACAAATATAAAATGGGCAGGATTATCAAAATTACGACCATAAATATAATTGATTTTTGCACTTATTCTGCTTGCCCTTTTTTAATATGATTTCAAAATATGCCATTCCACAATATACCCTTTGCAAAATCTCTGAGACGATCTCTGGAAAGTGGATTAAAGCTATTAAGATTAAGCCCTTTCTCGCATAAATCCCAGGGAAGTTTCCGAACAACCTAGATCTAGTTTCCTACAAAGGCATAACCTCCATAATAAGTGGACAACTTATTGAGGTGAGTTATGGGGGATCAAGCTACAACTTAATTATTACTACCCTAGAATAAATTTACAGTAGGAGACCCTGAACTTATAAGCCTTGATGTTTGCCCCAAGCTTTGCCACCCAGGCTCTAAACGGCTCTAAACGGCTCTAAACGGCTCTAAACGGCTCTAAATTCCCTAAATAATTCACTAACTTAACGCATCCTATAGAGGCCCTTAGTAGAATTCCAGGCTCTTCAACCCCGCAAGCCTCTAATGCTCTAGTACGCCCCTATAAGTTCCAACATAATTATTGTATTAATATTATAATATTATTTATTAATACTAATTCTAAAATTGCACTTTAATAGATTGGCAAAAATAAATTTATATTTAATTTTTATTATTACAATTTTATTTATTATTTTTATTATTTTTATTGGTTGTATTTGTTACATTTGTGAGATTTGTGACATTTATTTTAATATTATAATATATTTATCTGGTAATAAATATGGAAATTTTGCAATATGATTTTGAATAAAGATTGGAATATAGAAAGTTTTAATATTTATAAAGTGCTAATAAAATATATTTTTATATTAAAAATAAAAAATAAAAAAAAAAAGAACATGCTTTATTTACACCAGTTCTGGGTTTTGATTCTTCAATAATAATATATTATTGTTTTATTTCTGTTCTATCCCTGTGTCGAAAACCCCTATTATACTAATAGGAATAAATGCTTAACCATAGCATGACCATGACCTAATGTTATAAGTCAGGAACATGAGTCAGACACAGAGCAGCGAGCCATTACAATTAGACCTTTTGCATAACAATTAACCACGACTTGATCACAACCTGTGTTAGGGAAGGAGCCCTTGGCCTTCTTTCCTACCCTTGGCCTAGCGTCACCTCTATACAAGATCTTTCCATGGCTTTACCAATCCACAGACTTGACACAAACACATTAATAATGGCGTCCTTTGACAACTTGACCACCACTTGACCACCACTTGACCACCACTTGACCACCACCTGACCACTACTTAACCACCACTTGACCACCACTTGACTCTTGTTCTATATCTGGATAGAAGCAACATAGGTCAATAATAATGATCCTTGGAACTATTATAATAGGGCTCTGTTGGCTGTTATAAGAAGAGGAAATCAACCGATGAATAAACTATACATTTCACAAAGGCCAGAAAATCATATCGGACTTGCAACACAAAAACCATTTCTCACAATACAGGACTGAACTAGGCCCTAAACTGCACTACGTCAAATCTGATATTATCGGTGAAAATATCTATAGGGTTAGAAGAGTTCCGAAGGAAGCTCCCCTCATATATTAATCTGGATATAGTTTCACTTTATTATTTCGCACTTATTTCTGCCTTGATTACCTTGCATTATTTCAACTGATCCCCAGATCCTAAATTAACAAAATGGCACTTTATAGTTCTGAAAAAGAGTTAAAAAATCAAATTCTTGTAAGTTAATCATTTATATATTTACATAATAAGCAAAACAATTAATATAATGTATTAGGATTTTTGGATGCATTTAGAAGATAATTGTGCAAAATTATTGGATATAAATCTTCCTAATGATATTGATTCTGATATAAATGTAAGTATTAATTTATATATTTTATTATATTATAACGCTTATAAAATAATAGAAACTAAAATTTAATGCAAGATGGTTTTTAGAAAATTTTAATTATGATTTATGTAACACAAGTTGTCAGGGGGCGAGAGGCTCACGGGGTCGTCACGGGGGTTCGCACGGGTGTTCTCTAAATAATGTGGCTGGTACAGCGGTGCACGGATCTAGGAAAAGGGGTAATATAAGGTCGTAGGGTCCCCGGAAGGGTTCCTTAGCTTTTAGTCTTGTTCTAGGAATATATCTATTGTGGCTTCTTTACTCTGTTCTATCGACCCTTACACAAGTTGCTCTCTTTTTTATCATCTTGTAAGTGCATTTTTGTATTTTTAAATTGATATAATAAGAAAATAAGCTAATTTATAATAATGTATTAGATATATGCTCAAAAGAATTATAAGGATTGCCGGGATTCATGGATAAAAAATAAAAATAACCAAACTTTGAAGGTATTTATTATTATTTATTTGTTATAACAAAAAGCTAAAAGTAATAGAACAATTTTAAAGCAGCAATAAATCTTCTTGATAGAGTATCCACAATATTCATAAATTTAATTAAAGCAATAATACCTCCATCTGATAGAAAGTGATATTTCTTTAAAACTCTTCTAAAGTTAGTCTAGTCAGTAATTTGACCTAGTTCAACTGTGGGAATATATATGAGTCATATGGGTTGACTTCGGTCAATGGGAGTACTATGGGTCCCATATCAAAGCATGGGTAGGACTCACCCATTGCCCCTTTGGGCCCCATGGGTCAATATGGGAGGTTCATAAGGGCTAGCTGGTGAATCAATAGGATTCACCAGAGGGAACCTCTTGGGTACATAAAGGGGTCCCTCTCCCACTTCTCTTCTAGCCCTAAACTTCAATATATCAACTTCATATGCATATGGATTCTCACCTCTTGATCACATAATCACCACCTGGGTGATACCAACATCAACCGTATACCGTGTCAGCAGTAAGACCAAGAGCAAAAATGGAAATCTAAAATATGCCCCCCCCCCCCCCCCCCCCCAAAGTTTTGATTTACTAGCAACAATTGAAATTAAAAGAGAAGAGATGGGGCAAAACTATGGATTATCCACTTGTGTTTGGAAACATAGAGTGTAATTCATATCGCCAATTTATTTATTGAGAGACTTTAATCTTCTCCCAATGCCTATAATAAAATTCGCACAATGCTTTATTACAGCAATGCACTAATTGCCCTTAAAAATAATGTCCCAACGCTCGCTGATATTGCAAACAACCAAAGTCCGGCAATCCGTTGACGCAAAACGCCATTCATGCATTTCGTATCCTCAATCTCAACCCTTCTGATCCCTATCCATCATCATACCCATACCTCGGGCCCTTAAATATGAAGAGGAAGAAAAGCATTAGCATCTGAGGAATCTCCAAATTAATAAGTAGCAGCCCATCCATTTTCAGCTAGATACTCCTCAGCAGCCTCTCTTAACCTGATATTTGGTCTTAGGTCGTGACTCTCTAATGGCTCACGACTCACGGGGTCATCGTGCTTGAGTTGAATATGTTTTTCGATTGATGACCTATCGTAGGAACAGCCAGATTTGGTCTATTTCTGTCAGTCTCCACCATCTAAAAAGCCAAAGGAAGGGGAACTTGGAAGGAAAGACGGGAAGAGAAGCTTACAACAACAGGATCAATCATAACCTCTAGGGTAATATCATCAATTATCCAACTAGGGACTTGTCTCCTCTCATATTCCTTCAGCCCCGTCAGCTCAAACACCCTCTTCACATCCTCGATTTTCTCATCATATTCCGTTTCCACCTTCCCGACCTCTCCACCCTGATCCCTCACTTCCCCCAACCTCTCCTCCTTTCTCAGCGCCATACCTTTCAACACCTCGTCAAGTAATGTCCCGTTCCTCCTTTCCTGCTCCATTAGCTCCCATCTCTCTCTCTTCAGCTTGAGCACCAAACTCGTGATCGCGGATAAAGAATTCCCATCTTTCTTCCCCAATATCAGATCCTCTTTGCAGAGTTCATGGGCCTTGAGAGCGTTCTGTAGCGCGGCCCTTGGGTCTAAGAGGGCGGATTGCGCCTGGGCGAGATAGTAGTAGCCTTTCATGTTATGAGAGTGCAAGGAGATCGCGTGTTGAGAATCATTTATTACGGAGTTCCAGGAGGAGAGCTTGAGCGATGTCATAGCTCGATTCGTGTATAAGATGTGGTTTGTGGGGTCGTGGAGTATGCTATCCACCATCAGTTCATATTCTCGTCATTGATAACAATATATCTGCATGGGATTGTGGATGATAATGACCGAGAGACAGTAGACATACGCTTTTGTGTATAAGATCTCTGCTTCAGTATAATTCCCCGCCTGGAAACATTTATTTCCCTTCTCCTTGCACTCCATGGCTTTCCCCGCATCGATCGGGAGATCCTGCCCTGCCATTGCGTTTTTCCCGCGATTCACGTTCAGATGCGCAAATAAGAGCTTCGGCCTGCGTGCGATCTACTGTATCCCTAGTACTGGTTGGGAGAGAATAAAAACGTATGGAAGGGTCGATATAAAAGGTCTTGTTCGGGTGGGAAGGAGTCAGTCAGCCTTGCCTTCGGTAAGGTTGATTTTGGAAGAGGCTGATGTTCGTTTGTAGTTGGCGTGAGAGGCGACTATGTACGATGTTTGGAAGAGGAAATAAAATGCATAGAAGACGATATTACTGTATTGAAGTATTATTTGAGAAGTAGGTTAATGTTTAGGAGAGTGGTGTGCTGAGGTGTCAGCCTTGTTAATTTGGTGATTGGTCAACATTGAGCCAGCGCGGAATGTTCGAGAAGCTCGATTTTTGATGAACATCTAATTACTCATTGAAATATTCACGTTGGCTGATTATCTGGGAAGAGTCACAGTGATGATAATCATTCAGTAATTAGTGCGAATCTTGTCTATTTGCCACAGAGGATTTGTACAATGGCTTCAATCCACTCCAAGCTTTCTATTCTATTTCGGCCCATCTCATCCCCCAATCACATGTTTAAAATGGCTGAAAAAAGTTAGTATTGGTATTGAGTTGTCGGAATGGGCTGGGGAGCCTTTGTGATGTGTCACATTTAGGTCGCTCAGGTACACTTGCAGCCCGACGTTCAACATGCCACTGCCAATGCAGACTCGCGAGTCATCCTCAAGATATATTCCCAGTGAACCACAGATAATGCATCTAGAGTTGAAGAAAGGATGCCAGCAGCGAATAAACATACATTATCAGAAGGAGGAATTTCCCTCACGTAATAATCTCCCAAAACCGGAACTTTCTGCACCATAATCAGCCTTGTCACTAGCATCTAGATCTTAATCTTACTTGTAGGATGTCTCTCCGTACTCTGGGTACATCGGAGAAGAAGAAAAGGGCGAAGAAACCGGCAACTCCACCGAAAGCACCCAATGTCAACCCCCTAATATTTCGTCAGCCTATATCCTCCCTCATATCTGCAACTCCGACACTAAGGCCATCTAATCACGGTCACCAAGTTGTAGCTGGGTATCATTCGTGTTTGACAGCTTGAGATTGTAGGTTGGAAGTTGGACTGTTGTCGGATTTCAATTGATGACATACAGCTTAGTTGCGCTCTTGAGAGTCCATCCGTTAAAATTTGTGTTCGTCATATATCTGTCAGTATCAGCCCTCGTTCATCATTCATCATCCCAGGTCGGGAGCCATACTTAGGACCATAAGGGGACTTGTAGGTGGCATAACTGAGTTGGGATTTCACGATACCCGAAACCTGCGCAGAAACACCATCAGTTACAGCCCAACAAGACTCAGAGACAGGAGAGGAATCATACTGTGCTACTCATCTTGAAGGATTCGAGGCTACGATTGAGGGGGCAGTCCAATTGTGTTGGTGATGTTGTCTTGGGAGGTTGAAATTCATCGGAGCTAGCCGGTGATGAAGTAATGCCTGGGGCCACCAGGGAATCACAGGGGCTTGTGAAGAAGCTCAAGGACAGATGGATATTAGTTGGGAACCAGCTGAAATATAAAGAATCTTTAATTAACTCAAAGATACCATTACGAGATGAAATGCAAACCTAGGATGAGGGAGATATACGGAACGAGAACGTTGGATGTAAATGTTACCGTCCCGACCTTGTTATTTGCTATTTTTATTTTTTACAATTCTTACAAGTAATCATAGCCATTATCATAGCCATTATCATAGCCATTATCATTATCTTAAGCTCTGATCTCCCAGATGGGCTGTTCATAGCATCGTACTTTTTGTGGCCAGCTAATACTGCGATTGCCATTCCTTTCTTTATACTTGCATGCTGAAAATCGGCCCTCCTCTGATTCGTCGCTCTGAGCCGCGGTATGTAATCCGCCCTGCTGCCGCATGTTCCCGAAGAAACCTCTGTCATCGGAATTTGGAAACATCCCACATTTTCAACCCCTCATCATCTCTTCCGGCTCTCCGGAAGCCATAAATTAATATTCTATCCAGAGTCCAGATTCACTCACGACACCAAGGACAAAGGAAAGAAGGATCCTTGTTGTGGAGAGGAGACCCGGAGATCTTGGATTGCCCGTGTGGGATACCCCGAGCGTGCCAGCGACAGCAGCACGCAAACGACGAGAAGTGTGTGCAAGGTCCAAGAGAAGCACGAGTTGCATCTGAGGCTTCATATCTGGGATTTATAACGATATTACGGTCTTGCGAAAGTGCATGAGCGACCCCGACCCCGATATCTCTCACCTACCAACCTAGTTTCCCGACGTCACTTCTCCGTATTCTTTCCTCGAAGATACGTCGTAAGCCTCTAGCAAAATCAGAAGTCAGAAACCAAAAGCAAAATGCCAACACAGCGGCCCTTCTTCGCGAACTTCCTCGCTGCCTTCCGCGCCCACTCGGCAATCCAACAACAGCAAAGCAAAACCCCCTCCACCACCACCTCAAATACAAACACTACTACCTCTACGCCCTCAAACCCCCGCAGTATAACCGCCTCAAAACCCGGTGCTACAACATCCGCACTAACATCTCTGCACTCGCCACGCACGCACTCTACTTCGCCACTATCGCGGTCCCCGAACGCGAATGAAGGAGCTACAAGCAGTGGCAATATGAATATGGGGACCGGAGCGAGTAATGGCAGGTATCTAAGGGGAAGAACGCGGCGGGAAAGCGATAGTAGTAGTGAAGGGTTCCGGGATGTGTTAGGGGCTGAGAAATGGTATATCGGGGGCAGGACGCAGGGGGGCGAGGAACGGTATTTTAAATTGGGAGTTGTTAGACGGCAGAGGAGTGGCGATCGGTTGAGTCTGGATCGGTTGAGTTTGTGAGCGGAGGATTTCATGAATCCTAAGTTAGGTGTTTACGAAAGAGACGATGGGGAAGTATAGTTCGGTCCGGATAGATGGATGAGATGTGCTTTTGGTGCTGAGGCGTTCTGATGCGGTTGGGATACGGATTGGTCTTCTGCAGTATACTTATATCATATCACGGCAGCTTTGCGCATATGAATCAAAAGCAATGATTTCAAGGATGTGAATTACTTCAAATCTATCCTATCGAGCTTTTCCTATTCTGCTCTTTTATGCTTTTGAATATCCTACAAATTCTTTGCCATCAGGGTTCAACCTCAATTCCAAGAATAATCACCACATAAATCTCTGCACCTTCCCCTCTTCCTGGACCCATTCAAACCCCCGATATAAGAACACATATCCTGTCACTGCATTAATCGCCAGAAACCACACCGTCTCAAACAGCAGAACGTAGTCTATCGATGCCATCTTTTTCGCTTCGGGCGAAGAAGATGGAATATGTAATCTCCAGAATAACCAGGGGATGATGAAGTACCGAGGTTCGACGAGTGGGGCAGTAACGAGCGAGAGTGAAGTAGACAGGAGAAGGATTAGGAAGAAAGATGTAGTGGGTCCTTCTGCTTGCTGCATTTCCTGCGTATGATCTAGGATTTTGGATTTAGGTGTGGGTTTTGAGCTGCTAGGTTTAAACTCGATAGTACGTGAGGGGCCGGCGAGCGTTGAGTAGGCAAGGTAGAGACAGAGGAGGTAGATAGGAGCGAGGAGATACCGTATGAGTGAATGGCGCAGAATCGTGTACCGGAAGACGTAAAAAACGTAATGGCGGTTATCGGCTAGTGTAAAGGGGTGGATGATAGTGTTGTATTTTATAATGACCAATGTAGCGAGAAGAGCTATTGTCGTGTATACGCTAGCTAGAAGGACCCGATATATCGATTTTGAAGATTGAGCGGTCATGATAAGAATTGGGAGGGTGGAAATGGATTTGGTGAGAGCGATGAGGGATGGGATGAACAGAGGGAACGAAAAGAAAGCTGTGAATGCCCAGATGTAGAGCATTTGTGGGAGGTGGATGGTGGCGATATGGTTGGATTTGTCGCCTGTTTGTTCATCAGAGAAATCAATGGAGGGTTGGAAAGAGTGGAATTACCAAGCACGACACCACCATTCCCAAGAACGAAAGTTATAAATGAGATGAGGAGAGCGACATATGGCCACAATCGAGTTAATATAAGAATGGGATGATAGAGGGTGGCGATTGCGATGCTGATAGCACAAAGTGTGAAATCTAGAGTGTTAGTAAATGTACTTGGAATATGAGAGGACATACCGTAAATACTAGCGTTTGCCAGAGAAATATCATGAATCTCCCCCCTGCTATACCGGTTCAACATTGAGATCATATTTCCCTGTATTGTCTGTTGCTTTGGCTCTTCTTTAATAGGTCCAGATTTGACTGACTTTATAGTTCTCACAGTTTCCAATCCACCCATAAAGATAGCCACCCAAAAAATGTTCGTTTGCCTCATAGTAAGAGCCAACATCCCCACCATATACAGCCCGAATAATCCCTGGCCTGAATTAACATAAGCGCCCTTCCTGCCTAGGAATAGCCTATAAGCGACCAAAACGATACATGTTGAGAGGACATCAGTGTAGTAGAGACCGGAGAAGAAGAAGAGTGGTGGGAAAAGCGCAATGTTGGCTGCTGTGTGTAAATGTCTAAAAGAGTCCCTCCTACTAGAACGTTGACCTGTGGATAGTGAGGGGTCGTAAGAGCGTATTCGAGTGAGAAGTCCCAGACAGCTTGTGGCTAGCGACATGATGAGCATGAGAACCCAAGTATTGAGTTTGCGCAATGTATAGATATCGCATGATTTCTGACCCGGAAATTGAGCAAAGAGGATTGAGACGGCATATCTAATTCTTTAGCAACGTGCTTTCAAGGAGTGAGGGATACTGACAACCCCGGAGGAGTAGTGAGTTTTGGGTCCCAGACTCCGTAGTCTCCTCTACAGTACGCCTGTGCTTGTGGAATATGAAATATCTCATCCTATTTTATTTTCTTAGTAGTTTCCTTCGTCTCCTAGGGGATGGCGTAGGGATAGTAATACTAGGTATGGCTCAGGGACGACTTTGGCCACCTTCTCTTGCCAGTAATTGACCACGATTCGGACAAGCAGATATATAGTAAAGACTTCTGGCTTGAAAAGTGTTTTGATATAGGCCGCGATCCATCGCATCCACGTGACAGAAGAAGTCGTTTGAGGATCCGGAGGATGTGATTCTAACGATTTAGACATCGTCGAACAAGACCTTTCGGGTGAAGATCAAATACGATATCAATAAGGCATCCCAGAAGAACTTACGACGATGGTAAGTTCCTGTCGAGTAACATTAAAGTCTCAAGCTTGAGGCCGCTGGGGCAATTAGAAAACAGCTCGCTGACTCAACACCCTGAGAACCCATTGGCCAATCAGGTTCCATCACCGATCTTCACGCCAACATTTATCAAGAATAATCACAAGTACTTGGAAGAAGACTACGTACTATGGATTTAGCTCGGAACGGTGGGTTTCGATATGGTTGCAGTCTCTTCGGGGCTGCCCATAGTTGATTTGGGATTAAGACGAGATAGTTCTCAGATACATTTTTTTACCATCACCTATAATCATTCCCCCTACTTCATACCATCTCACAAATGCCTCTGCTCCTCATACCCTATAATATTCTCAGTTCCTGCAATGTTTACTCCTTCTTCCAATGTCATCATACCCACCATTGTCAACACAGTCGAGCTTTTTTATTTTTATTTTTTTTATTTTTTTTTATTTTTTTTGGAGACCAGCATCTCTGTATCATGCATAAGATTCCCGAGTTAGGAATGTGAACGGCTATTAGGTGCAGTAGCTCTCAGGAATAAGATATTTGGGGATGGACTTTAAAAGACCCGTTTCCACGAACACTCGCCCCTGCCATCTTCGACAAGCTATATTCCGGATATCGAAAGTAGTCACGACTATTCGTCTACCTCGCCCATCTGATCATGGAACTTGACGCACACCGTTAATATTACATTTGCACATATTGTTCAAGTTCTCATATAGTTACTCCTGTTTCAAAAATCGGACTTTAATTATCTATCCTAGCTCATAACTCAGTCACGCTTTATGCGACATCGCCACAGCACGGATTCAGGATCGATTTCAGAGTCGAGTTGCCAGTACGTACCCCTCATGTCCTGTAGTCCGGACTCATCTCAATCTCCCTCCTTCAGTCGTGCGATGAAGATTTCATAGTTCCAGAAGTTCTTGCATCTCCCTATATACCCTCACTAACTACCACACACAGGTCACAGAAGAGGTGGTTGACATGTGTGAGGACCAGAAGGAACAGAATTATTATAGCAGAAGATACAGTACGTTCAACAAGCAATGAAGCGAAGTCGTGTCAACGTTCCGTCAAAGCATCGAAACCCGGGGCAGCCTTCGTTCAACCAAGGTACACTGGGAAATTCTCCATTAAAAACATCTCCCTCTAAGGCCTCAATCTCAGTGAGCGTCCCACCGAAAGGCGGAAGCTTGGGAGAACATTCACTGGAGTGTTGTCAATCAGATCAATCCATCAATGTTAAAATACAAGAGTCTCTTGGGATACCTCTTCCAGTCCAACAATGGCTCTATGCCAGACATATTGACTTCTGCTTTATTGTTGGAAGATCATCTCAGTCATTCAGAGCCAGCACCGATGAAGAAGGAAAGCCAATCAGTGCAATAAGCAAGGATATTTTTGAAAGTATTAAGGATATGCTAGGATTGGAGGGGGTTGAAATGGATTTCGTCCACTTACATGACTGGGATGTACACTTATCTATCCCATCTCTCGGCCATAAAAGGATGAAGTCCATGGGATCGCAAATGCATCGACAGGTACTGGACTTTGTAAAAATGTTCGAGAAACCTGGTATTGGACAGACAGTGCTGCTTGTAATCCGAGGTGTGGAGGGCCTCACTGATATTCATAAGAACTGGGTGGAATTCACCCAAATAATGGATCATCTCCGGGTCTTGGTTCTGGTGGTTGAAAGCGCTACCTGCGAGCTCCAAAATTCCCTTTGGATCGCCTCTGGCAAATTTCAGTATCTGTTCATGAGACTCTCAGATATTTTGAAGAGCTCGCTGTGCCGGAACAGTTCGCCAGAAGCTGAACTGTTCTCTCGATTAATTCAAGCTTCGAAAATGAATCGTAAGCATGTGCCGGTAGCTCCATATAAGCCACTGACAAAGCCTTGCCCAATACCTGCATGTCCCGTCGACCTCGTATACATCAAAACCCCATTTGAGCACGTTGATATACATATGAAGAAAGCTGGAGTTTGGGAAGCGTACAGAGAAGAGTGTGCCAATTGGAAGAATGCACCATTAAGATACGATCCTACAAAACAAGGATACCCGTTCACATGCAACGATGAGAACTGTCCTAAGAATCGCAGATTCTTAAAATCCCAAGTCGGTCTAGATATGCATCTTCGATGGTATCACTGGCCTGATTCTCTTTGGCGGGCCAGACTGGTGGAGGCTGCACCTCACTTATTTGATGATGAGAATTTTGGGACGTGTCATATTGATGCACTACCCCCGAAGATATAATGAGCTTGCCTTTCATTGTCAAGGTTTTTTGAGGGGACGATGCGAGTGCCAGGCCCATTTGGATGGACTGAATGGATCCGGTCCCAAATTGATTGTTTTATTAGCTTATTACACAATCTTATAATTCTTGAATGCTCTGGTCTTCAGTCTCTTCTCAAACATTAAATCCAATTCTTCAAATGTCCTTCCTTTCGTCTCAGGAACTCGAAACCAACTCCACGTAAAGCTCATCGCTGATAAACCCCCTGTACACATTACATTTATTAGTTTTATCTTATTTTTTAATTTATTTAGACGAAGAACTTACCGAAGAAAAACCCTAGCTTCCCTCTCATATTCGCTTGGTCCGGATTGATCATATATGGAATTGCAACGGTCATTACTATACCCATGAGAGCTTGAACTGCAGTAGCGATTGCTATTGTTTTAGAGCGGACTTTCGTGGCAGAACATTCGCATATAATGACGAAACAGACAGGGCCAATTGTTAGGTCATAGATGCCGTTCCAAATTACCTATTTTTAGTTATTAAAGTCTAGAGGCTATATCTAAGGAAGATAGTAGATTTTGACAAAGATAGATAGGAGGTTGAGGCTGAGTTGGGAGAGAGGATACCATTATAGTACTCTGAGCCCAAATCACTCCTGGCCGATCCTCATAGTTGGGAACACAATCTAAAATTCCTATCAAGAGTTGAAGGACAGAAAGAATAACGAGTCCGATGTTATAGATGCGTCGGCGACCGAATCTTGTTATGAGGATCCAGGAAAATAGCGTTCCCACGAAGCCCACAGCCAGGAAACCCACGCCCATGTCGAATGCTTTGGAGCCGGGGAGACCGGCCACTGAGTCTTCTTTAGATAGATTTCTCCTTTAAAAACTGGACAACTTACGCTGGAAGAAATAAGTCGCATAACCAACCAAATAAATCCCGCTAAAAACTTGAATGGTGTAGACACCAACAGAAATCTCCGTCCTCCTCAAATTAATCTTCTTGAAGCAGTCCCAATATGAAGTCCCCGTCTCCATCTCATGTTCTAACTTATCAGTCTCAATTATCATCGCTAACGTGGGTGTAACATCTACGTCCTTTGAAGCAAGGGTTCGCAGTGCTTTCTCCGCTTCTTCAAACCGCCTCTTTCGCACTAGCCACCAGGGAGATTCTGGCGCGAATGGGAGGCAGACTAGGATGATGAGCGGCCAGAGCCACTGTACTGCAAAGGGAGCGGAATAAGCCCAATGAGTCGAAAGCTGCGATGTCCCCGCAATAACTCCATTTGCCAAAAGCTGGCCCATAACGAAACACAGGTTTATATACGCGGTTAAAACACCCCGGAGAGCGATGGGACATACTTCTGAGGCGTAGGCCGGGGCGATCGTGGCATACGTTCCAAGAATAAGACCACCCAAGAGTTCTCCGACCAGAAGGACGGGGAGAGATCGAGCAAAGAATTGGATGAATATACAGCTCGCTGTCCCAATTACACATGCTCCAAATGTCTACATTTATGTTAGCACGGACTATTATTTCCTTAGACGAAAATAAATACCAATTTCCTCCCGTACCACTCCATCGGAAATCCAGCTGCAAGAGCGCCCACCACTTGTCCAATTGGATTTCCCATCCCCAACCCCGTTTGCCACGGCGCACTAATAATATATTCCCCTTCGAACAAATATCCAAAATCCCTCTGGAAAGCAGGAGTAGCATACAGATTCCCTAATAATTGCGGATCGAATGCTGTCATGATTACTCCGAGAGAGAAGAAGATGGACCAAAATACTGAGGTGGGATATAGTTTCAATGCAACAAAAAATGTCATATTGTGCTCAATTTCTGTCGCATGGAGGGCATCGGGCCCGATTTCTTTCTTTGCATCGTTGCTAGCATCGGCCATAACGGGAGGTTTCTCGACCATGATTATTATTGTGAAACTAGAAGTTTCGTAGTTTATGACGCGGCATCTTGAGGTCCAGGATGGTTTTATATGGAAAAACCTCTGGACATCACGATATCTACTCCTGCAGCGATCGCAGGTGAGATCATCTTGGCATGGGCAACAAGCCAATCGACCTATCAGCCCTTATCCCCCATTTTTTTCTTTTCGTAGAGTGTGGAACTCGAGATAAGTGAGAGTAGATCAAAACATATGGGTATGCTCCATAGGGTTGAGTGCCGATACAACGTTACCAGGATAACTAGATGCCCCGCATCGCCGTATCGGCATTTGGAGGAGATTTGGGTGTACAGAGGCACAAAAGAGTGGTCTTGGTATAGCATTTGTACATGGCCATAAGTTGAGTCTCGAAATGACTAATTTATAGACGTTTATATGGCACGTACCGAGAGAAAGATATGAACGGAGGCTTTGGGGGTCGATCGACCGCTCAAGTGGACGTCACGCTAATCCAGCTTGGAATTCGGACGATATACAGTACCCTTACTATAATTTGCCTTAAATAGGCAATTCATAATTGCCTCCGAGAGGCTTTTATTCCCTACAAAAACACAGTTTGAGCCAGTTTGGTTGGCATGTTAAGCAATACCAGCTTTGCACATACCAACGTATGGCCCAACCCTAGCAGCACTTATATTTAGAAGGGAACTGTTACTGTATAACCTAGATTTTATCTGAGGATTGCTCGTCCGCTTTACCTCGATTTGTTCCGGGGTATCAATCACGACATTTGAATACCCGCGCTTATGGGAACTTTTATAAGGTAGACTTATCTAAAGCTAGCTTTACGTGTAAAGCTGGTGAAGTTCTGGAGAAGTGCTTATGAGTTCTTTAGAAGAAAGAGAAGTTTTTCCTTCCATTGAGATATATAGATAAGGATCACTTTATTTCTCGAGTCCTCATTAAACGCGTAGTCGTTACAAACCGGTCGTAGATAGAGGCTTGAATATTTATGTTATCACATGACGTGGACAAGGGTTCATGCAATCCATTTCAAGACGTTGATGCTACTTGGTCCATGGACTTTTTACTGCAATATTCTATTCGACACAGTTCTACATCTGCGAACACGATGATCAATCTCCCGAGCCATGGCAGCTCTACACATGGTGACTTCCTCAATTGCAGCGAATCCTTTTGTGGATAGGGGCGACGGGACGGCGAACGAGGCTGTGGGAGGCAATGGACATGGCGGTATTGAGCCCCCCGTCATCATGTCGAAGTCAAACTTGTCCAGAGATCTTATCGAATTTAAGAATGGCGATATAGGATTTCCCACTACATGGTTGACGATGATCGAAGATCGGGGAAATGTCCTTGAGTATGGAGTCGAGAAATCTCCAACACAAGATGGGAAGAGTCGACATCGTCGCACAGACGCAGCTCAACTACTTGCTGAGCCTATTGGTCGAATTTCAAAAGCTAATAAGAGGCTGAGAAGAAAGAAAAGAGAGAGGAGCTTTGATGCGGATGGGCGCCCGAGCGATCCTTCTGCCCATGAGCAGCAGCCTCTTCTACCAACATTACAAGAGTCCGGAAACACATTTTCTACAATTCAGGAAGTTTTATTACCACACCCGAATATAAATGATCCCTCTTCAAACCTGTCGAGTATAGTGTACCAATGTCCCGATCATATCCCCGAACTTGCATTCGAGACACAAGCTGCATTGGCTAGTCACTGTATGAGAGACCATCAAATACCTTATCGCATCTGTGATTACGCCACTTGTCAACTCATAAAATATCCCAGCAATCGCGAAACAGAAGCAACTGTCACTGTTCCAAAGTTTGCGGGGTCAGATCTCGAGTTGAAGGACCACCTTCGAGAATATCACAAGGAGGATATCAGCCAGTGGGAAAAATTCTCCAGCAGAGAAAAAAAACTACTGTATGAGTGCTCTATTGAGGCAGAGTGGTGGAGGTGCCGGAAGTGTTTGTCGCGCATTTTTATTGAAAAAGACGGATATGTGTGCAAGTGGTGCAATCAGCCATGTGATCCACTACGGGTGAAGGCCAGGAAAAATCGTTTCAAGGATCTTAATTCCGTAGCCACACCAGGATCAAATATGGCAGTTATTTTGGACGGCGTGAAGGGTAGAATTGAAGCCAATCATCTGTCCGACGAGAGCTTCATAGCTACTGAATCTCCTCCCACTACTAGTGTGCTGTCCTGGAAAATGACAGGCCCGAAATTAGAGTCATCATCTTTACACTTTCCCGGGAACCAATTTCAATGTCATATTGAGGATTGCCCAGCTAAGGGAATCTCCTTCGACTCTGAAGACTATAAGCTTCACACAAGGAATGTACACTCGGGGCTTGAATTATATAACTGCGATTACATGTTGTGTATGTTTAGATGTACTGCATTCTCCCGGAAATATCATCTACGAAATCATATAAGGGATTATCACAACGAAGATATCAACGTTCCGCCTCCCGAGGCGCCGGAATACAAAGACTGGGCTTCTCAACGTAATATTTCTTCAAGATGGTGGAGATGTAGAGAGTGTTTGAAACGTGTTTCTGTTGCAATCGATGGCTGGGATTGTAACGACTGTAGAAGACCTTGTGACCCGGAGAGATTGATTTTGCGGAAAGCTTTCCCTAACAAATCGTTAGGAACTTATCAGCTGCGAATTAACTCAAGATCAGACAATGAAAATTCTCCTGGACCAGACATGGACAAGTCAAGCAATAGCTTCCCCCTTATTCTTACACCATCATTCCACGGAGACTCAACGCTAAAATCCTGTGCTTCTCCGCCCACTGATGCGGATCCGCAGTCAGACTTAAGCACAACAACGACTGCATCTGCTTCTCACACTACTCAGTCTCAATATGAAGCGATATCTCCAGAGGCTAAAACTGGACTTCATCAGATTGAATCCATCACGAATCAGCAAAAAGTCATTAGGAGCGTGCTGGAGGAGAGTTATGATGTGCAGTCGACACCTTTGGACGGATCGGATCCATCTGTTAATTCTTTAGGGATGTTCCGGTGTGAACATCCTAGTTGCTGGGATACCAAAGACAAATTTAGATTTCATGTTTTCTTGGACCTTGTTCGTCACTACAATGAAGCACATCCATCTGTGATGCCGGTTGAGGCATTCTTTTGCGATTACCTTCATACTTGTGGGAGATCCAAAGATCCTTTCGACAGAAAAGACTCTTATAGGGACCACCTCAGAGAATTTCACCAAGAAGATCTCACCAGGAGGCATAAAAATCTACAGCGTCAACAATCATGGCTCGCAACTCGTACCTTCTCGCTGCAATGGTGGAGATGCATAAAATGTCTTCGGCGTATTTTTATTGATAAAGAGGGTTGGCTTTGTAAGAAGTGCAATGAGCCTTGTGAACTAGTGAGAATTGCTCTTCGGAAATTGCCTCCTGCAAGTCATGGCGTTCTCTCTGAAGGTGAAGAAGCATTGGTGGTAGATTCTACAAACCTTGATGAATTCAGTTCTGAGTCAACGATTGAGAACAGCAAAATACCTAATCTAGCAATGTCTCCTCCCTTGGATTCATCAACTACAACCACAAGGTCGAAAGCAAAATTACCTCGTGTTCACTTTGGGTTGATACCTCCACCTCTCTCTGAACCTGTGACCCCTTATCCTTCCCGGTCAGAATATTTATCCGCTTCAGAACTCTCAGCTGGACAAAAGAGAGAAGTTGCAGTGGTTGAATTTATCCACAAGGAATACCAAACCTCTAAAACAATTCCCTTTACGACAATCAAGCAACTTGGGCACGGGTCACTTGGAAGTGTTGATGCTGTCCGTCAGCAAGACGATGATGAAGAAACGGTGTATGCACGCAAAATTATCCGTCTTCCCAACATGGCCAGAAAACGGCTTCTACCACTGATTCAACAAGAAGTCAAAGTTCTTCGCGAGCTCACTCACATGCATATTGTCAAAGTCATCAGCACCTACGAGACCCTTGCTGCTCCACGACAATTTGGGATCCTTCTTTTCCCCGCGGGTGATGAAGATCTATGCCACTACTTGGAACATATCAGTGAACAGTTTGCAAATGAAGATATTGAGAATTTGAAAAGCTGGCCATACTGTCTAGCATCGGCCGTTTCTTATATACATTCCCAAAATATCCGGCATAAAGACATCAAACCTAGCAATATAATCTGTAAAGGCGACCAAGTCTTTCTTACGGACTTTGGCTCAGCCCATCAATTCAGTACCGGTCTCACAAGTTCAACAGAGGGCTATGCACTAGGTAAGTGTTCTAGGAGCATTCCCATCGTCTCAGGAGTTGTGGGAAATTCAATTTCCCAACTCTTGAGCTGGATCCTTATCCCTGAAACTTTCCTAGAAGAGCAATGCTGACTTTGATATTTCCGCGTCACAGGCATTACGAAAATGTACAGTGCACCCGAAGTTATCGCCGAAGATAGGAGAGGCCGGCCTGCCGATGTTTACTCCCTAGGCTGCGTGTTCGCTGAAATATCGACGGTTGCCCACGGGAGAAGGATTGAAGATTTCCACGAATTTCGTACCGAACCTGTGCCCGATGACCCTCAGCAGGTGACTATTGCTTACCATGCCACGGCTCATAAATTGAGAGAGTGGTTCACCATGCAAGATGACTGGATGCCGTCACTAATTGCAAAAATGATGGAAATTGATCAAAAACTTCGACCGACAGCTCTCGAAGTTCTTGATTATATTTCTGGCTACTCCCCACCTAGCTGTGCTTGCGCTCAAATAAAAATAAAATCTGTTTCGAATTTCCAGCTTGAATAAGCGCAATTGAAGGGCGTTCCTGAAGAGGCATATTACTGTGGATACCCGGAATGAACCCAAACAAGAGATACTTCACGATGAAGGTATCTAGGATAAAACCGACAGTCCTAGCTTGGAATCTACACCACCAAATGTCGCCTCACAGCTAGTGTTTTCCCGAGACCAATACCAAGTTTCAAAGAGTGTCTAGCACAATTGACCGCCTATTCAATCTACAACATCGAAACAGAAATGAGTTCTATCGGGTAATTGCCGGCCACAATAAGATAGATAAAGCGCTCCCGAAAGTAACAGCCGGTGAGTTCAAATATCGTCACCCAGGAGATGGATAGAATCAAGTCATCTTCAAATAGAGATGTCCCATCTAAGCGCATGTCTCTATTAACGCGCATCCACAAATTACTAGAAAACATAAGAGACGGGGATAAAAACACGGATCTCGAATGGTCTTTTGAACGCGTGGGTGCGGAAGTTAATACCGTTTTCGACGGCGTGGAAACTGTCTTGGTCGTGGTGTTCTTCTGCAGACGTCCGAGGGGTGGGGTTGATCTGGTGGCTTTGTATAAGAGGATCATGAGGGAGAATGCCGGCCATCTACCAGATATTGGAAGTAGAAATGGCTCTAGGGATCTTCGGGATACGCCGCAGGTGGTAGATGTACTCAGAACCCCGCCATCTGCTACCTTGGTTCTCAGGAACAAAGAGAGGCCATGAAAGATACCTTCGAGCGTAAGCCTTCACGAGATACAAAGTCTAAAGAGCCGGATACGATTTATATCCCCTCATCTCCCACGCCATAGGAAGGACAACAAGCTGCTCCAAAATAGACCAGGCGTCCAGAATCCTGAAATTCGAGTCTCCAGGGGCTAGAAAGCATGAGTGCGATGTGGCGTCTAAGACTGGTCTTACTTAATGATTGAGTAATGAATCATGGGTAATAAATCAGAGATGAATGTCGAGATCAGGATGATTGGAGTTATGATATAGGATATACTTTGAATTAAGCATCGCAGTCAAATTTGCAATTTTAATACGAACGAAAGAAAAAGCTGGTCTTCGATGGTCCAGTTGCAAGTCACCCTGCCAGCCAGATCTGATGCATATATATCGCTCATCTCAATCTTATAAATCTACATCCATCTCCCCTTTTCATATTATCATGATTGTCCCACCCCGCTGCCATTTCTTAATATCAACTACTTTTCTATTCGTTTTATCCTTCCCATCTTCTACTCTCCCATTCTTCCCATTCCACAAATCCCATCCCATTTTCTTCCTCTCATCCCACTCCACATTCACATCCAAAATAACACCAGTAAACATCAAATCACACCACAGAAACCTTATATTCATACAATCCAATACCCCATTTCATCCTATTCCATCCAAAATATCTATCTATCTCTCCAACTTCCAACTTCTGACTTCCAACCCTGAATGCCCTCGCCTATCACGCACGTGCTTTCTCAGTTAGAGATAAGTAAAAGATTGAGAATGGAGGGGGAGTTATTTGAGGATTAGGATTGTTTGTCTTCAGGAATTGAGGAACAGGAGAAGGGGGGTAGGAATGATATATATATATATATATATATATATATCCATCTATGAAATGACACGCCAGTGATTGATTTAGTAGTAGAACGAGAGTAAAATATAAATTGTGAGATGAGGATATTCAGAGTGGAAGAAGGAAGCTAGTGGTGCCTGCTTAGTTGGAAATTTGTATTCTGTTGGACCCAAGTTATGATGCCAATCTGGACAACTTGAGGCTTCAAGGGTTATAAGTTATGTGCTAGTATTAGCATTTTAGGGCTATAGGCACCTGGCTATACAGCCCATATGGAGTGTATCGGTTATACATTTTACACAGCACAAGTGAACCACAGTAGAGTTCTTGAAAGATTGAATCTTAGGAGGGGAGGGTTTATAGTCTAAAGCAATCTCTAACGTGTATCTAACTCAACCCCATTTTGCAAACACCACGTGGTATCCAAGTTATTTTGTCTCCCTAATAACCTTATCGACGGCCTCAGCAAAATAGCCAACATTTCCTGTATTTAGACCAGCCATACTAATACGTCCATTTTTCGTCATATACACGTGAGCCACATCTCTCAATTGCAAGACTTGTTTCTCGGAGAGACCGGTAAATGAGAACATGCCAATCTGATCCGTGATATGGTTCCATGTACCTGGAGTGCCTAATTCCTCGAGTTTAGATCTCAGAGCTTTACGCATACTGATGATTCTTCCTGACATAGTTTTCAAATTCTCCTCCCACTCTTTGAACAAGGCCTCATCATTCAAGATCAAGCCGGCAATTCTAGCGCCATAAGCAGGTGGATTTGAGATTTCGGAGCGTTGAAGGATAGCGAGTTGGGAAGCAATTCTACCAATCGTCTTCTGCGCGTCGGTACTAGGCCCAGTGACAAAATGGAAACACCCAGCACGTTCACCATAGAGACCGAAATTCTTAGCGAATGATTCTGCGATGCAAAGCTCGAATCCTTGCTCAACAAAATAGCGAACAGCCCATGCATCTCTGGCCAAATCACCGGAGGCAAAACCTTGGTATGCGCAGTCAAAGAAAGGGAAGTGGGACTTTTGTTTAAGGAGGACAGCAAGTTCTTTCCACTGTTCCTGCGTAGGATCAACTCCGGTGGGGTTATGTGCGCAGACGTGGAGGAGGATAATGCTGTGCTCGGGAGCGTCGGAGATGGCTTTCTTCATACCCGTGAAATCGAGACCTTTGGTAGATTTGGAGAAATAAGGGTAGGTTGCAGTAGGTATAGCGACATTGGAGAAGATCTGATTGTGGTTGGCCCATGTTGGGTTGCTGAAGTACACGGTGGATTTAGTGGGGTAGAATTTCGAAAGGAAGAGAGCTCCGAGATGAAGTGCTCCTGTGCCAGAAATGGTCTGAATAGATGCTGTACGCTTTTCTGCAATAGCTGGAGAATCGGCTCCTAACATGAGGTTTGCAGCCGCAGATGTGTATGTAGCGAGACCGGCAATAGGGAGATATTCGTGATTTAGGGAGGGGTCATCGTGGAGAATTTGATCGGCCTAAACTCCACAGTTAATTCCCTGCCTGGCGACCTGTAGATTGAAACTCACCTTCTTGACCACTGGTAGAACCCATGGCTTTGCATTGTCGTCTCTGTAAGCTCCAATACCAAGATCTACTTTTTTTGTCGGAGGTATCAGCCCTATACGCAGCCATCAAACCGAAGAGGGGATCCTCCGGAGCTTGTGGGACAGCTTCTGCCGAGAAAATAGTGCCCGTTGGTTGAGACATATGGCTGGCGATACTTTCAAGTCGTAATTTAGGAGAGTTGGGGGGAGAGGAAGGTTGTAAGGGTTTTGAGGTCATGTTGGCGGTCGCTTGGATCGAAATCCGGGGTGAGGGTGATAAGTGGACTGACGCGAGCGAGTGCGGATCAAGAGAAACTTAACATTTCCAGAACGCTGCTAGTAACTCTAGTGACCGAGGCGAAACCAGAGTTATGACTTCATGAGTTCTAAATGAGAAGTAACTACTATTAAATTTACCCAATAGATTTTCGTAGCTGTAACTTACAGCATAGATGACGCCAGGCCCGAGCCAGGCTCACATGTCAAAAATCCAGCCTTGAAAATATAGTTCACATTATACAGTATAATTATATAAGAAGATCCCAGACAACCAAGAAGAGGCTGAGACCGCAGGATGCGTAGAAGACGTATTTTGCTGTGCTTGCTCGCTCTGTTGCTCTCTTTAGCTGCTTATTACCTCCTCCAATGTTCTCTGCGGTAACGGAAGAGTCGGCCACAAGGAGATCTATATGTTCGGACTGTACGGCGAGGTTATTAACAAGTTGCGACTGAAGTTCTGATATCTCTACGAGCGATTTTTCGGCGGTCCTATCATGTATTAGCTTTGAATATCTCTGAGATTGTAGTGCCTACCTGACTTGATCCAAAGTACTCTCAAAATGCTTTAGCATATCCTGATTATCCTTCTCGAATATTTGTATTTGTTCAGCCGTCAACTCTTCTGCAGGATCGAATGGATGCGATTCCAAATGTCCGGATACGCTCGACTGGTAGCTGCTTAGAGGCATTGGCATATCGACAAAACCCCCAAGTTCAGGATGTTCGATCCGAGAATTTGCAAGAAGACTTCTATTCTTCTCCACCTGGCGCATTAACCTTTTCTCCATCATGGAAGCTTGAGCCCCCCCACATTCTTGAAGCTTTTGTCGTAAATACCAAAGAACATTTTCTCGATGCATAGCAATCGTGTTGGCCTTTGCTTCGTCCAATTCCTGCTCAATTGATTTCCTACTTCCCGTACCACCTGTTGCCCATGATCCAAGAGCCCCTAGACCTAGTCGGTCATATTTATCTTCGATGAGTCTCTTCACTGTATCTTGCCGCAACTGTTCTGCATCTGCGTGAGCCCGTATGCTGGCATTCAGCTCTCGCAGCAGTTGTTTTGTTTCAGCATCAATCTCCTCCCGCTGGCGATCTGTTAAATATTGCCATTGGTTGTCTTTTAACGAGGTATTCGTCCGTCTCAGAGGAGGAGCTTTGGAAAGGTAGGACTGCCGTATATTTCTGAGGTATGAATTAAGTGACGCGATGTGGGAATTCTACGCTGGTTAGAAGGAACAAAAACTAAGACTCAACACGCAAAGTCTCACAATTCGGTAGGCCTCTTTCAGGAACTGATCGATATTCTGGAGAGCGAGAGAGGGATTGGCTGTGGGAGGGGCATCATGGCTTTTCAAGAGCTCGTTGAGAATGGGCGTGAGATCTGTCATGGTTTTGTGCTGGACGGTAGGCAGCTTTCAGACATTCCCAACTTGCTTGCCAATCCCGTTGAAGGTGTGACCTATCATGCCTATGAAAGTGGCAGAAGATCTAGAAAGTATTCTGTGGCATCAACCTTGAATTGTGGCTTGAGGGGGAAGCCTCCGCATACTATCTGGCGTATGGCTGAGTTCGCTTATGTCACAAATCTCCCTGCACCACCAGCACCTCACTACGACACTCCACTTCAACATCTCCCATCCCATCCTCAACCTCTAAATTCCACTTGTGACTGTGAGTAAGTGCGCAGTCAGGATTTGACTTTCTTTTAGGTTCATTCAACACCGAGATCACGAGCATCCACCCACCCCGGACTGGGTATGCGACATCGGATTTAGCTCCAGCAGACACGGAAGATATGTGCCGGTTCTTCCCCACCTTCTTCTCTTTGAACCACTCACAAGAAGATTCTTCTGAAGATATGGGCCCTTACCACTTTCTCTTCGTCGTGAGCGGCTATAGCTAACAGAGATACGGTAGGTTGATCTCTGTATTTGGTAGAGCCCAGTGGTTCTGTTCTCTTGTTTCTCCTCACTCCTTTTCATATGCGCCCTCACTCTTTCAACTATGGCTCTAGATCAAAATCTGCAAGATGCAGAAAAGGCAGAAGAAATAGGAGCCAGTATCCAAGCTGCGGTACTGGAAGAGCCTGCGAAACCAATCCCAGAACAAATACATGGTCCTCAGACTACAATGACGGACTCAACTGAAATCGAAGCAATCCAAAATGACTTTCGCGACCTCGAGGAACTGGCCCCAGTTATGACTGGGCCGGCACACTCAGCATTTAGTGTACGAGAGAAGCGATTTATTGTCCTAATGGTAACTTGGGCAGCATTTGTTTCACCCACTTCAGCCAATATATATTTTCCAGCTTTGAACCCGCTAAAAAGAGACCTCAACGTTTCGACGACTCTTATTAACTTGACCCTCACTTCCTACATGATTTTTCAAGGGCTAGCCCCGACCGTCTTTGGAGATTTGGCAGATATGGCGGGGAGAAGACCAGCGTATATTGCAGCATTTACAATTTACCTTGGAGCAAATATTGGTCTCGCCCTTCAGAACAGTTATGCAGCGTTATTCATCCTTCGGTGCCTTCAAAGTAGTGGAAGTAGTGGAGCGATTGCTTTAGGGTATGGAGTTGTTGCGGATTTGTCAACTAGTGCCGAGCGAGGGTCATATATGGGAATTGTGGGAGCCGGAATTATGATGGGGCCGACCCTTGGGCCAGTCATTGGTGGCATCCTTGCTCAGTTCCTTGGTTGGAGGTCTATATTCTGGTTCCTTGTTATTGTCGCTGGATCATTTCTCGTCCCTTATACCCTCGTGGTTCCAGAGACTGGTCGGAATGTCGTTGGGAATGGTTCTGTTCCGCCGCAAGGTTGGAACATGACAATCCTCGAATGGATTCGTTTACGGAAAGAACGAAAATCGGAGAATGGGCTATCGAGAACTGGAACCGCCGAAGGGCGTCGTCTTGCCCAGGCAGAACTTGCACGAGGTCGAAAGCTACGCTGGCCAAACCCTCTCAAGACAATTCATATAATTATGGAAAAAGATATGGCTGTAGTTCTTTTTTATAACGCCTTGCTTTATACAGCATTCTACAATACGATAGTATCCATCCCGCAGCTTTTCCAAGAGATATATCATTTCAACGACCTTCAAATCGGTCTCTGCTATATCCCTTTTGGTTTCGGATGTTGTGTCGCCAGTTTCGTGAATGGGAGAATGCTGGACCGAAACTACAGACGAGTAGCCAAACAGATTGGCTTTACCATCGACCGCAAAAGAGGTGATAACTTAAGATACTTCCCTATTGAACGAGCTCGAATCGAGCTCATTTGGCCTCTTTTGAGTGTTGGCTTAGCAGCTTACCTTTGCTACGGATGGGTCCTGGAGAAAAATGCTCATCTTGCAGCGCCCCTTGTCCTCCAATTCATCATCGGTCTCTGTGTCAATGGCGCCTTCAACATTCTCAGCACATTGGTGGTTGATCTCTACCCGCAAAGTCCTTCTACAGCCACTGCAGCCAATAATCTCGTCCGATGTTTACTAGGTGCGGGCGGTACGGGAATTATCACCATTATGATTGGCGGTATGGGGAGAGGATGGTGCTTTACCTTTATGGCGTTAGTCTGCATTGCATTGATGCCGCTATTGGTTGTAGAGCTGAAATGGGGACCCATTTGGAGGGAGGAGAGATGGGTGAGGATTGAAAAGCAAAAGGCGGAGCAGAAGGCGAAGGAGGACCTGGAGGAATCAAATTCGGCTGAGAGCAATGCTGATGAGGCTAGGGAGGGTGGAAACGATGCTGGAAAAGAAGTTGCAGCAAGAGACGACAAGTCTTAAATTGGATACCAGGATTGCATTTGTAGGGATTTTTGCATTACATAGCCGGCAGCATAGCAGGCGTTTTATTTGAATTTTGAATAGAATAGCTATTATTAGCATTATTATTGGATTCTTCTTAAGGCTATCAGGCTGATTTGCCCTATTGAAATTGAATCCCTGTTCTACGCTGAGTCGACGTACGCTGAGTCGACGTGTCGGGTTGCTAAGTATTCTTCCCTTGATTGCTTCCGATAAAAGCTATTGCCAAATACGTAACATGTTATTTGTCGCTAAGAATCGTATTTATTTTAATACTTCAACTGTAAGCATTTTGATCTCAAACATGCCCACATTCAGATTAAGATTCAGAGATCTCATAAGCCAGAGACCACAACCTCACCGCTTCAATTACTATATTACAGCTGCGCTCACCAAAACACTCTCAAATTGATATCATACAATGCAGTCCAACCTGCGTGCCGCTATATTCTTATCCATTATACCCTATAGTAAGCTCGAAATAGAAGTTCTCTGCCCTGAAGTTGTAAATTAACATGCACATCCTTCCTGGCTTTGAGGTGGTTGGCTAATGTTTACATCGATCACTATTTTGTTGTCAGCATTTCGCTCTGACTTCTCAATTTTGCACTGAAATACGAAGACTTGTGTAGGAGAAAGTAAACTCACTCTGATTTGCCTGAGCCTCTTCACCCTCAGCGCCCTCCATACCAGGCAAAGCCTGCGCTATCCTCTTAAAGAGCGGCTTCACATTATGCCCCACCTTGGCACTCGTCTCAATAAACATCAAGTTATTCTGTTTTGCCTCTTCCTCCCCTTGCTGCGTCGTAACCTCGCGTTTGTCATTTAAATCTGTTTTGTTTCCTACAAGAACGATGATGACATCGTTCCCACGTTCCCCGCGTACATCGTCAACCCATTTTTTTGTGTTCTGGAAGGATTTCATATCTGTTGGCTCGTCAGAGGGTTGGCTAGGAAGAGGTAGGAGACGCACTGGTGATATCGTAGACTACGACAGCGACGCTAGAATCGCGGATGTAGGAGGGAATTAAACTGCGGAATCGTTCTTGCCCAGCCGTGTCCCATAATTGTAATCGTACTGTTCGGTCTTCGAGATACATGGTCTGGCGCAGAATGTTACTATATCCGTTACATGAAATGTACAAGGAGGACTTACTTTTGATAGGAAATCTATGCCAATCGTTGCTTGATACATGTTGTCGAAGGAATCGTACATGAATCGTGTTATCAGAGACGTTTTTCCAACTGAGATCCAACATCAATATTCTGTCCTGAATATCACCCATATATCCTTAGCATACCACTTTGTTCCCCCAGGAATACCAATCTGCATATTTAATTAGCGACTTTATAGCATGAGGATTCAGAAACGCCGTACTTGAATTTCTTTAACGGGTTGCTATATCCTGCCGCACCTGTAGACATCTTGACAGGAGGAGTTCCCTCGAAGGTACGTGGATCGTATTAGAGAGTTGTGATATGTACAAAGTATTTACGAGGCTTGTGTGAAGTCGGCCGTTTCTGTGGAGGGAATTAATTGTGTTTGTTTGTCTGCTTTCAAAGTCATAAAGTAATAAAGGAGACCTACCTAACACTGACAAGTCTTAGCGTCCTTTGAGCCCGATCCATTTCAGCGCTAAGCGCTTATCGGATAATCCCATCGCTAATCGGGCAAAATAGCAACATTTCTGTGCGTGGAAAAATACTTCGACGAATTTGCTCATTGTCATCGAGCAGCGCAACCATGCCCATTCTTAAACCAGTTTCAGCTTCGACGGCCCCCCCGCAGCAACATAAACAGCCGTCGAGAAAGGGAAAGAAAGCGTGGAGGAAAAATGTAGATGTTACGGAAATTCAGGATGGGCTTGAGGAGGTGAGGGATGAGATTATCAAAGGGTATATTTATATAATTATTGTGTAGTGGACATGGCTAATGATGGTATAGAGGGGTGATCGCCGAGAAATCCTCTGCTGATCTATTCACTCTTGATACGGTTGGAGATATATCCATTCCCAAGAAACATCTGAAGGAACCCAAACGCCTTCGAGCCGATGAAATCATTGCCCAAAGATCCGCCGTTCCGGCAGTGTCTATGCGCAAGCGGCCTGGAGAAGGAACCACAGATGGTCTTATAGAAGCAAAACGCCAAAGAACAAGCTATGTCTCCCACAAGGAACTTACCCGGCTCCGCCATATTGCCAATGGACTTAAGAAAGAGACAGATATTGAAGCCACTGAAGCTTCATATGATCCCTGGGATGTCCAAAGAGATATCGAAGAAGCAACCCAAGACCCTAGATTTTCCTTCCTACAAAAGGCACAGAAGAAGAAAGCACCCAAAACTTTGAAACAGAAACCGATTTCTTTAGCTGCAAGTGGAAAAGATATCCCCGCTGTGAAGAAGCCCGAGGGAGGTTTCAGTTATAATCCTGTCTTCACGGACTACGAGGAGCGTCTTGTAAATGAAGGAGAGCGAGAATTAGCGGCAGAGCAAAAGCGCCGAGCAGCCATCGAAGAAGAACAAATCAAGCAAGAAGCATCAGCCATATCCGCGGCCGAAGCCACAGCAGCTGAAGCGCGAGCCGAATTATCTGAATGGGAAGAAGACTCTGCCTGGGAAGGAATCGAAAGTGGGACTGAAGACGTCCGACTAAATTCCAAACGGCCCGAACGCAAAACACAAGTCCAACGAAACAAGATCAAGCGCCGAAAGGAAGAAGAGCGAAAGGCTAAAATGGCAGCGGATATCAAGAGAAAGAATGAACAGGCTTCTCAAGCGAAGAAGATTGCAAAGGCTGTTGCAGAGAGAGACAATGCTCGGGCTGTTGCTCTTCTTCAAGAACTGAATGAGGATGATAGTAGCGAGGGTGATGATTTAGAATTGAGGAGGAGAAAGTTAGGGAAGATTAGTTTGCCGGAGAGAGATTTGGAGTTGGTACTACCAGATGAGTTGCAAGAAAGCTTGAGATTGTTGAAGCCGGAGGGGAACTTGTTGAAGGATAGATATAGGAGTTTATTGGTCAGGGGGAAGGTGGAGAGTAGACGTCCAATTAGCTTTGCTAAGAAGGCGAAGAGGAAGGCGACTGAGAAGTGGACGCATAAGGATTTTATGTTACATTGAGGGCTCGTTGGTAGTTATGTAGACTTTCACAGTTAAGACATGTAAATTCCATGAACGTATTGCATTCCCAATGTCCTCTATTTTCATTATCTATCCACCAACCCTGAATCCAACGCCCCTACCATCTATGTTATAGCACCTCTCACTACCTTTGCACAAACCATCCATCCCTATATAATTCTTATCCATCATCTACCAGTTCATGAGATCTACATGAAAATTAGTGATCGCTTTCAGATTTTCTATCCAGAATAACATACCTCTCCCGAATAGCGCTCTCTTTGCCCAGTCCATAGCTAACAAAGCTCTAGTTCTAAAACTCACGCTCTGCGCAAAATATACACTCCGCCATGCATAAACCGCCCACAACCCTCCAGTAAAATTCCATCCATTCCCCAGGTCAAAGACTGCCGAGTTGCCAATGTAAGCCAAGCTACCCAAATGCTTATACTCGAATGCTTTATAAACCGCCTCATCCAAATCTCCGTCTTTCACATCATTGACTTTCAATCCTGGAGCCGCTCTTGCCATTTTATTGAATTTGTGGCCTAGGTATTGTCCTTGTTGATGAGCTCTCTGTGCCGTTGCTGGTAAAGAGGTGAGTTTACTGTCGATTTGCATGAGTAATTCTCGTAGTTCCCCAAAGTCTAATGTACCCGACTCGTCTTTATCATACTGGGCGAACAATCTGTCAAGACGTTTTAGATGGTCTGCTGCTTGCGGGAAACGCTTTCGTACTTTTTGGGCGACCTTTCGCCATTCTGCAAATGTGATATCCATGGTTTCGGGATCTTTGCCACGTTCCCAGGCGAGTGTTCGGAGGAAGGTTACGAGATGGTCGGCCACATTGTTTTGCACTGTGGCACAGTCTCCTATAGCATATACATCACCTAATGGAGTACCATTGAGACGCAGGTGAGTGTCAGTCTCGAGAGCGTGACGGTTGGTTTGTGCGGTACCTAGAGATGCTGACACTGTTTGGGAGAATTCTGTTTGGGAGACTCCTGTGGACCAAAGACAGAATCCCATAGGAAGTTCCTTCACAATTGTCTCCCCATTCTCACCCTTTTGGGAAAATAGGATCTTATCAGGTCTGACCTCCTTTACTTTTGAATTGGTGAGGACATCCACTTGATCGCGTGCAAAACGATCCTCAGCATACTTCGACACAGCTTCATCATAAGTATTCAATATATGGCCTCTGCTTTGAATAAGATGTACTGAGATCTCATTGCGAAGAATCTTAGGGAAGTGCGCAGTTAGATCCTCATTGAGTAGATCAAAGAGTTCAGCAGCAAATTCAACACCTGTTGGACCTCCTCCACTAACAACGAAGGAGAGAAGTCTTCTTCTTTCCTCGTCAGACGTTGTAGGTAGACATGAGTTCTCCAAGTTCGTCATGATATGATTCCGGATCTTCTGAGCATCACCTATGTCTTTCAAGAAATGGCAATTCTCTAACCCTTCGACGCCATGAGGATTAGTCGATGACCCAACGCCAATCACTAATTTATCATAAGGCAGATAGAATCTAACTTCCTTGCCATCATTGTCCGTTTGCTTTAATTCCACCAATTTAGAAGAGAAATCGATTTCTTCTGCAGCTGCCCTGATAAAGTGGCCTTTCACCCTCGTCACTATTCGTCGAATTGGTTCTACTAGAGAACGGAATTCCAAGGTCCCTACCGTAGCTGAAGGTAGCATGGGCGTGAAGAGGAAATAGTTTGTTGGCGATACCAGAGTGATATGGTACTCCTCGGGATTTAACGTCTTTAATAAGGCAACACTCCCCCATCCACCTCCCAGTATAACCAGTTTCGGCTTGTCCTTCTGCCGCTGCATTTCTTCGCAGTCATCATCGTCAATTTGTACTTCCGCGATTGGAAGGTTCTTTGGGCCTCCTCTCCGTGGGCTCAAAGCCGTCTCCGATACCTGAATGTCCCTCCAAGACAAGTCTTCACGGTATGTAGACGCGTCATAAAGGAAGAAAGCAACAATCCCACTTCCGATAAATACAATTGACCCGCCAAGCCAAGCCGCAGATCGGTAAATGAAGTTCAAGACCCATGATCGACGTTGAGGTAGCGGCTTGCCGGAGACAAATCGTACGGTCTGGCGCGGAGGTAGGTATTGTAGTCGAGCTAGGTGCTGTAATGAGGTCTGCAGCCTCGGTCGATTCCAGTGATAGAACCGCGTCGCAGCTTTCGCAGAGACATCCCGCGTCAAATTTATTTGCTTCGAAAGGGCACCTGGATATCTGGGGCTGGTTGGAATCGCCTTGAGGTTTGATCGTATAAGACACGCCGCGGGGCGCTGCGACAGCATCTTCAATCGTTGCAGTAGTGTAGCAGAATTGTTAAGGTTTAGAGTATATAATGCATCGTCGCAGCTATCTTCTTGAAGAGTCTTTTGTTATGAGAGGGCAGTTGGTAGATGGCTGGCGTTAGCTATGGTATTTTACCAAGAAAACTGGACCTTCAAGGTGCAGGTACAGTATCTGACGTAGGGCTCCTCGGTCCGCCATGAACGGATCGTGCGGCAAAGACGAAATACTTGCAATTGCACAAGGTGGCCAGAGCTTGCCAGGATTAGAAAATTCAGTTGATCTGGAGTCTAGCAGAATGTTCGATTGATGCGAGTCATAAGAAATCTAACTGTAACCTGAGGAAAATCTCATCAAACGCCGCTTGATGCTCCAGATACTTAAAATCAATTAAACCCTGAAGACTCCCTCAAAACCAGCGCAATTACGCTTTCTTCTTCCCCGATAGTGGGCCCCCGAAACCTTGACTCCCTGTCCATCATTATCATGTAACCATAGCATCATTCCCATTTTCAGGCAGCTCAATTGAGTCGAGACCCAATTCAATACGGGCTGGTACCTCAATATTACGATCCCGTACTGCGTTCTCAGCCCAAGCGCGAAGACGAACAAGATTCCTAATAGCAGCATCTCGTCGCTGGTCGTGGCATATCAAGATAGCCTTGTTAACTCTATCGGCAACAGATCGTCGAAGATTTGGATCTAATATGGCAGCCAATGTGGGTTCGAGCTTGTCCGAGGGAAATACGAGTAGAGCCATAGTTTGCTCAAGATCCTCCAAAAACTCTGGATTTGTAGGTGCTCGTGGTGCAAGTTGTTCGCTTGCAAAATTCAAGGCTGGACCAATGTCGCCATTCGGTGTCGAGTTATAGGTGCGGATGAGCTCAACCAGCTGGAGTCGAAGAAGAGCAAAATGTAGAGAAGGGTTATTATCTAGGACCTGTATCAAAAATTTCAGCAAGAAGTATTTGATAGTAACAAACATTACAGATATATTTTTCTGATTGCTCATACTGAGGACTGAAGGTAATTTTTCTCATCAACGACCCGAAGGCTATATGAGTGGTGCATGAACGTATTTAATCATAGCAATGGGGAAATAAAGTAAACGTAAGTATATCTTACCTGTGGCTCCAGCTCATTCAAAGCATCAATGGCGTCTTGTATGCTTCCCAGATGAATAAAATGTTGAATTTTCTGTCGCGCTCTTACAGAGTCCTCCTCCTGTCGGGGTTTTAGATTTGCTTCCTTTGAGAATTTCGCCGCAGCAGATGGATACCCTTCAGTGGTAAGGTAATCCAATATAAGGGCGTTGATATCACTGCCGAACACCGCCCAAGTTAGCTAAGCACACTCGACAGAATTTTCCCTCGTGGATCTTTTCGTGCTAATAGTTCAGATAAACAACTAATTATGTTCTCCGCATACGTAATTTTTAGGAGAGATTCCCAGTTGATCAAAGTCATCATTTAGAGCCCAGCAGAAGGTAAAGCCAAGAGATAGGAGCAGCCAACTATCCCAGAACAAGATTGAAAATATATGCATACCTCTTCATTGGTTTAACCTCTTCAACTCGTCGTTCGAAAGCGTGTCGCAATGGTGTAGTAGTTGAGGCTGTTGAAGAAGTCTTGTGAGATGTTAGCCTGAAAAGCAACATCAGGTAAGTGATGGAACCAACCATTCTTGCAACGACACGCACGATCTACCGAGTCTCCATATGTATGTAACAATCTGCAATGAGGCTGGAGCAACCCGCACTGTCGCCAGGATTGCTGCCAGTGGGGGAGATTGATTTGAAAGTGAGAAACAACGAGAAATATGTCCGGCTCAAAGAGTGAAGGAAAAGTTCAATTAGCGAGGTAGGAAGTATCGAGACTAGACTAATTCTAGTCTAGCGCGATATATATCCTCACGTGATCATAACCTTTTTGCGACAACTAAATAGGTAAGTATTTAATCAATTCCTTAGTGTTTCTACATTCTCTTGGGTAAATGTGAGGAGTGGAAGTGAATCTATAGTCTTGTACATTGGTCTCTTGGTTCCGGGCGTTATTCAGCTGAGCTTATAACATATTTCTTACTCCTCCTGCATCATTTCAACTTCCATTCCGGGCGACATGAATGGCATTGTCAATAACAGAGCTTATTACTCTCCTCCCTGGAAAGATCTGAGTATTATTGCAATTTCAGGATGTTCTGGATCTGGGAAATCTGCCCTTTCTCGTGCCATTGTATCCCAACTGAGCCAATTCCCCTGGGTGGTCATCCTCTCCATGGCAAGTCCCTTGGAATTATACTTCAGTGAAAGATTACTTATAGATTAGTTAGGATTCGTTTTATAAGTCTCTAGATGAGCAGGCATCACGTCGAGCATTTGCCAACGAATACGATTTTGATTCCCCAGACGCCGTTGACTTCGATGTTTTGGTGGACAGGTTGAGGAATTTGAAGGCTGGGTATGTCTCGGCATTGTGAAAAATGAGGCTCCCTCTATTAGTATCTAGATGGTATTTGATTAACATGATGCTATAGAAAGAGAGCGGAAATTCCAATCTACTCATTCGCAAAACATGCTCGAGAGACCAACACCACTTCCATTTATTCTCCTCATGTGTTGATATTAGAAGGTATATTTGCTTTATATGATAGCCGTATTTTGGATCTTTTGGATGTGAAGGTAGTCTTTTTTATATATAAAAAAAAACTCCCCCTTTGTTCGTAGATAATTCTTATTGCTAACATCATGTAGATTTTCTGTGAAGCAGACCCAGACACCTGTTTGTCTCGAAGAAGTATGTTCTATAGTTTCAGTCAGAATTGTATTGTTAAACTGACGATACTGCACTTAAGTACTAAGAGATGTTGCGGAAAGAGGCAGAGATATTGAAGGCTGTATAAAACAGTGGTTTTCGTATGTGAAGCCAAATTTCGAGCGTTATGTGGAACCTCAAAGAAAAGTTGCCGGTATGAATTCGCATGGAATGTATTTCACAATACTCAATATTCACAGATCTCATTGTACCACGAGGAATCGAGAATCGAGTGGCAATAAGTACGTGATTCTAAGGATGTTGCTACGAATGCTGATCCTTTTTAGCTATGGTTACTCAGTACATCGAACGAAAACTGAGCGAGAAATCAAAAGCCCATCGAGCTGAGCTTAAAAGACTTGGCACAAGCTCCGAAGACGACCCCCTATCAGAAATGGTTATCATCCTTGAACAAACCCCCCAACTTAAAGGCATGAATACAATCATCCAAGACGCTGATTCCAGCACTGAAGATTTCATTTTTTACTTCGACAGGCTTGCAACATTGCTCATTGAACAGTATGTTACTCTCCATTATACTTGGAAAAATTCTAACGACGCAGTGCGTTGAATAACATATATTTCAAGAGCGTGACAGTAGAGACACCAACTGGCACCAAATACAACGGCCTGCTTGCAAGTGGAGAAACTAGTGCAGTTGTTGTCCTCCGAGCAGGAGCAGTTTTTGAGACGGGATTGAAGCGTGTATTACCCGATTGTAGAACGGGCCGGTTGCTCATTCAGTCAAACATACGGACCGGTGAACCAGAATTACACTATCTAAAACTTCCCGAAAATATTAAAACGCATGACAGTGTGCTCCTTCTCGACCCGCAGATGTCGTCCGGGGGGTCAGCCTTAATGTCTGTTCAAGTAAGAAAACCTTCTCATTTTGGCACCTTAACTTGCTACGTTGCGACTCCCGCACTCAGTCTCATCTCTCTCGGCTCTTGCTCTTCACAAAAATCATGGTACTAATTCGTTGAAGGTCATTGTTGATCACGGAGTCCCGGAAGACAAAATCGTCTTTGTTACTTACTTTGCAGGAAAGATAGGGTTGAACCGGCTTACCAAGGTATTCCCTAAGGTGAAAGTTGTGGTTTGTATGATAGTGGGCGACTTCGAGGAAAGGTGGATCGAGCAGAGGTATTTAGGCTGTTGAAGATGCAGACTCGGAAAGCCTAGGCTTCGAATACATCAGAGTTTGACGAATTCTCGCAATCTTGTGCTTCTGATATGATTGCCCAACATTATGATCTAATTGCTACTCCACGACCAAATCACCCGCTTACAAACTCTGAGAATGCCCACGCCCTGCTCCCCAAAGATATAGGGGGTGGAATGTTTGGAGGCTCGAGTTAACGTCCACTGCCCTCTATTTTCACCAACTTCCAATGGTTTGTGTCTTCAGTATCTTCGGGTTATTGTCCAATCCCATCTTCGTGTTTATTTTCCAGCGTCATCATACATTTCCATCGAGCATTAGATTATTAAGTTCCAGGCGCCATATCTTCCTATTACTACCCAACCCACATCACGTGCCAAGCCAAGCCAAACAACACCCAAAATGTTTTGTTGCACGTCTAGAAATTCTTCTCATTCCTACGATCCCCCAGCGCAGCGCAGCACATACATCGAAAAATAACGCATTCCTAAATGCAAAATTCCTGAACCCTTAAAAAATGAGGGGTTGCGCTCGTTGCTTCTCGTCGAAGTTCTGATTTTAAGATCTGCAACAAAAAGATTGGGTGCCCCTTGGTATGTATGGCACGTGATCTAGTCCCCGGGTGAGAGAAAAATTCCTTACGCTTAACGACCACTGGACACCTAAAGCCAGAAGGTCATTTCAGAGAGAGAGGGTCAGGATGTCATTTGGAAATTACTTTTCTGCGGAACAACAAAGCAGTCTTTATGTTCTTAGGGAAAAGACTTGATTGAGTACGAAAAACATCAAATACACAGTTAGTCCTTATCGATTGTTCTGTTGAATGCCGTCCAGACAAGACAGACGATCATTCGAAGCTTCTAGAGTATCTATGGAGACAGAATCGTTCCGAAGATGAGAATCGCAAGTTAGCACTGAATGCATTTCTCGAAGAAGGCCAGTACATTCTTGTTTCGAACTTTTGTACTATGGGCTTGCTCCCGAAACGCGATTGAGGAATCCGAGCGTAGCAAATGTAAGAATCCCTCTTGAGACAATGGAAGCACTAGAAAAGGGGTTCCTCCAAGTTCATTTAAAGAGACACATTACAAATCATCGCGACGAATACAAAGATGATCCTGATTTGGTACTCGTGGGAATTCCTGGTCGAACGAAAGACAGTTACAGCATTTCGATCGCCAAAAGACAAGAAAATGTAATTGTTACTCAAAGATTGTACAATAATGGCTCGATGGTGGGCTTGGTAGACATTTGAGACTGGTTCAATCTATGATGGGTTGCTTGGGAGGTATTCGAGAAGAAAGAACATTTTATGAATAAACTTGCAGATATATATATATACACACATACATGTAGTAATAGAAGGGCCCTTCCCCCAAAACCAACCACTATCAATAATTCATCCACGACTTGAAGCAGCCATTTCATTCTTGCGGTATATGAAAAAATCTCCATTCTCAACTTAATGAATCATTGTGGGGGGCTTACATAGAGCAACAGCACGTGGATGAGTGAAGTGGTAAAGCAATTCCCAAAAAAACTATGTTATAAGAATGTCCCTTGAGAACTCTTCACCATTGTAGATAGATATCCATCCCCAATACATACCACGAGATTAGACAACAGAGTCCAGTTGACCGTGCCTTAAAATCCACCAGCGAAAGAAACGGTGGTGAGAGGCAATAGATCATGCTTTCTTCCATAACTAGGTAACTACAGTACCAATGTGTTTTTTTTTTTTTTTTTTTTTTTTGGCTCGAAACCCCATCCATAACAGACTCACCTAAGTAATTCTCTCCAAGTCGAAAGCTCCTTCCAGCTAAATAAATCATGAACACAACAGGCACAGTAACCGCCGGCACCAACGCATCGTGTCTGGTGTCTAGAATCATCAAGCACATCGACATTGCAACAGATCATTCAAGCCATAACCAAACTCACTGTATGATATTAACTTTGTGCTTCTGTACATCAATCACCAACTGTATGTCCTGCTTTAAATTGGAGCACTTTTCTCAGCGTCAAACTCTCACCTCGGTATATATAGCTTCGACTCGCCGCGTTAAATAAACATCGATGTCACCCGCTTGCTTAACAGGACAATCCGGACCCGGAAATTCCAACCTACCAATCTCAACTGCTTTTGATCATAGAAAGAGCTACTAGTGAGTGAAGACCGCCTAGGAGAAATGCTGCAGGTCTATTGTCGGAATATACAGCTCTCCCATGACACGGCGTTGGGCGACAGCAGTCCACCACGAAGATATGGTTATTATAGTTTCGAAGTAGAGAAGCGTACGTGGGAGCATTTATGTAAACCATGCTCAGAGATTTCTCTCGCTGATTAAAAATCACAAGAGCTAATGATATAGGGAGTTCTGTGCCATTCCCAGGCGAGGGAACACATCAACAAGTGGACGCCTTAAGCTTGGCGTATATTGGCCTTTGGCAGCTCAATACCCAGCAGCCTGTATCGCAGAATCTGTCGCCTATATCGGAGGACGAATTACTTATGTCGTTGGAATAGCTTGTGGTACAAGACTAGCCGCCTATATCGCGGAATCAGTCTCCTTTGAACGGGAATTCGAACTCGTTGCCTATTCCTAAACCACAGACTGAGATTCAACAAGTTGTATCGCTAGCATGTTCTTTATCTCATCAACAACTCACATTCATCGACCAACAACCAAGAAAGAGAAAGGCTTCACAAGACACAAAGTTCACCATGATGGCTATGGAATCTAAAGGCACGAGTGATGAGGCATGCTCCACCCGATCCGATACCCAAAAGATTCTTCATGTCCCGCCAGAGACCACTAATTTAGCGAAATCGTAGAATACTGCCGGTGGTGAAGTCGTCTACGATGCCTATTAGAATCCTGTATTCATGTAGAGAACAAGTATACAGACGACAATCTCAAGGAGATATTCAGAGATAATGAAGAATCGATAGAAAGTGGTAAGCAACGAAGACAAGGCTTCAGAGTGGAATTGGACAATGTGGATGAGGTTGATATGATGAATAGGTCGATGGCCTCCTCTCCTGTACCCTCAAAGACCCATCATAATCATTTCTCGTTGCCCAATATTGTCTTTGGAAGACTGGCTTCGACCTCTTTCGGAGATGTACAGTTTGTCACTTGAGGGTACCAACACCCTCTTGTTTCTTGTGAAGAGCTAAATCCGATTCATCTTCCACCCCCCACACGGCTCCTCTAACCGTTGTTCCCGTATCAAATTGAAGAGGACCCAGTTTATGACGATGCAGGCCATTGTTCGGAATACTCCTCCGCGGCTTCAATACCCAATTACACATCCAGGTCTCAGAGAGCCAGTTTCGGATCTCCCATCCTGAAAGAGCTTTCTAACTGGATCTAGTCGTTTACTACGGGCAACCCGAATATGTTGCCATGGGGTTATGGAAAACCTCGCATTTCGGAGTTCGGTCACGACTAGCCGGAGTTCAATCTTGTCCCAACCGGAGTTCAGTTTCGAAATGCACACTCGTTTCTACGAGCCCCTCTCTTGCATGTACTTGACCCTCAACTCTCTAAAAATAGTCTTCAGAACCCAGGCGCGGCGAGGTGCGTGTGGTCGTGCAGCGGTTATGTCATTCAACATTCATTCCTTCATGATTCCAACATTTGAGCAGGCAACACTAAGCCTTGCAGGATGGCGATTGATCAAGGATTTGATTCTGCTTTCGTTGGTTATTTTTATATATTTCCTTTGCGTTGTAAGCACAGAAAGGTCAGAACTGATGACCAATCTTCGGAGATCTGAATCCCACTATCGGCATTAGCAAATCCCACTATCGGCGATAAAAAAAAAAAAAAAATCCCACTATCAATAATTCCAGTGCTCTGAATCACTAAACCAAGGGGTAAAAACGCGGGGGGTGGAGAAATTTCTTCTTTTTCGGTGTATAGCTTTCTGTGGTACCTTTCCTTCGCTATTTTCCCCTTCCTTCATGCCCATAATTTTCCAATCCTCCAGCCTACCTTATGTAATTTGTTGTGAAGAATATCGTGTACAGCAGCCTTCTTCCCTTGCATCCATCTATCAGTGAATCAAATCCCCGTATACTGTTTCCTCTCTCTCCTCGCCAAAGCTATGTTTAACAGTCTTACCAAAGACTTTAATCCATCCCAAAAATAACACATGGACCGCTCACGCGCTCGAATTAGAATCGGACTGTCGAAAACTAGAATGGTATCATAAATAGACGAATGGTGAACGCAAAATGCCGCAAATGCAAAAATGCCGAAAAAATTCGCTCGCTCGCTCGCTGCTTTTCTCCTAATAGAAGAGGGGAAAATCGTATCGTAATGTACTTATAAATGAAGGGGTCGTCTTTCTCGTATTAAATCCCGATATAGTGGGGTTCTAACCGTCCGGTTGATCGTACTCCGCGTGAATTTTATATATGTTTGTTCCTCGTCTCTGTATACATCTCAAATGCCCGTGTTGTCCAGTTCTCGTAATCTCATGCAATAAAGTAATAACCCGTAAAGGTTCTACTACCTCGAGGAAATTGCAGGATGTGAAATTGCAAAAGCCGCTAACTTCGACTCTACACTCTTCACTACTTCTGGATCCGGTTCAGGCTCTACCTTTCGCGGGGGAGCACGTGGACAGAATTCACATTTTACGTGCTCGCAACGAGAACATTTTGGTGGTTCGCTCTTCTCTGGGAATTCTAGCGCTTCGGGACTGGAAGGGTGAGGAATTGGTGGGAAGACGTTATTGCAGATATGACAGACGAATTTGAGGGGTGCGGTCGAGGTTGGTGAGGGCGCGTCGCCCGGGTATCCGTCAGGATACTTTCGTTTTTTCGCCCTGAGAGAATGTTAGTTGTGGGATGGTCCTTAGTGGGAAGAAATACCTACGGATCTCGTGGACAATCAGTACAGCGAATGTGGCCGCAGTTGGTACAAGTCTTGTTCCCTCCAAGAAATAATGCCGAGCACTTGTGGCAGTTTCTTCTGACTCTTTGCATGGGCCGTTTCCGCACCAGAGGTTGTCCACCGGTCTTACTAGGTATGGACATAGGCATCCGGTCTCCTTTCGAGAATGAATCATCATCATCTACTTCCATACGTTCCTTATGATCCTTGTGCGGGGGCCCTGGTAGGTCATTGCCTTCACTATTAGATCTCTTTGGAGGATAGCGTGGACATTTGTTGCATCTTGTATGTTGGCATGTAATGCAGACTTTATTCGCTCCGAATGTTGTTAGGCATTTATGACAGCTTCGATGGATACGCATTCGAATTGGTTTCTCAACACGTAATGAAGGTTGGCTGTGGGGAATGGTTGTCCATTCACTTGGATCGATCTCAAGGTTGAATCGCTCATTCAACTTACGTGCTCGTTCGGCATCGATTTGGCAACGCAGCACCTCGGTTGGCTTGGGTACTCCCGGTGTTGATCTGGGTTCAGCTGGTGCAGTTGACTTTTCTACGACTTCTCCCGTGGGGTTTGCTGGTTCCGGTTCCCTAGAGTCTTGAATTAGTCTGGTCGAGACACGATGATATGGTATTATTAACATACCTAGGAGTGGCAGAAGATGGACCCGCAGTTGGTGTAAGTGGTGTAAGTGGTAGTGGTGGTGGTGGTGGTAGAGCGCCTGAAAGTCGCTTCGGTTCATTTTTCCTCTTCAGAATAGTCTTCATTCTCGAGACATATTTACTCAATCCCTTTCTTTCCTCAGGCGCGTCTGGTTCCTTCCTCGTTGGTGTATCCATATCTGCAGTTATCCGGACCACCCTTGAGACTTTAAATGCAAAGCCAATGTCGAGCGCTATCGTGCCATCAACTCGTCATGTGTACTGCTGTTTGCTCGAAAATCAAGTTTGGCATTAACATCTGTCCCCAACAAACAAGCCGCTAATTATTTAGAACGCCAAAGTCAAAACATATAACTGGTACCCAATCCGACATGCTGTGGTAGAGATAGCGTAGAGAGATAGCGTAGAGAGATAGCGTAGAGATGAGCTAGGGTTGTTGACGTCGAGAAGGATGATGGTATGGTATGGGTATGGTATGTATGGAACTGCGTGACACGAGTCGTTCACGCTCTTGGAAGGTTTAAAGTTCAGCTGGGGGATGCACTGGGTTAAGAATGGGGTTTTGCTTGGGGAACGGGGCGGGATGATGAGAAGTAAGGATGTTGAGATTGGAGAATTAGCGAGCAACACGAAAACCCAGTGGGCTGGAACGCTGACACCGAGTCAGCAGCATGCGGTTCTGGCTGTGGTTGTGAGATTGTGGTTGTGGTTGTGGTTGTGGTCGTGCTTGTGTCGTGCCAGAGGGGAGGTACAGCAGGCAGTGGATGGAGCGTGATACTGCTGGCTGAAGATTGCGTGGCGTGGCGGTCGAGGCAAGATGAACTAGAGGGTTGGATGGAAATTGAGGATTCGCAAGTTGGGGAAGACTGTGTAATGGCGCGACGACACGGCCCGTTGCCCAAAGCTGAAGCGATTCCGATGCAGTGGGTGGGGAGATGCCTGCCCCGGGAAGAAGCACGATGATGGTCCGAGTTCTGCGGACTGCAGTAGTGTAGACAGTGGAGAAGCAGAATCGGATCCTGAGCGGGCGAGTTCCCTCCTGCCTTAGTCCACGACTTCTGGGTCGACGGAGACGAGGAGAGACGGAGGGACGGGCGGTGGGGCACGATACTTGTCCATCCTCGACGGCGGGCGGACGAGGCGAGAGTAGAGCAGAGCAAGCAGACTGCGAGCGGGAAGAGGAGCGAGGGTGGACGGCGGTGGTTGGTGGTGGTCTGGCGATGGCTGCTCGGTAGTTGGGAGCATCTCCAGGTTGCTGTTATTTGCTGCCGGATTGGGGGAGGGGGGGGGAAGGGGGCGACTGCCACTCGACCGCGCGCGGTAAGGCATCCCGAATCCTGGATTCTGGATCCCAGGCTTCACCTGCCCTTCTCTACCCGTGGGGCGTGGGCTGTAGGTAGGACGTCTGACGTCGCTCTGGCTCCCCTCCAGTCCCGGACTCCCGTTGTCCTCTGGGTCCCAGCAATGCGACGCTGGAAAGATGATACGTCCAGCGCATCCTTCTAGCGTAGATTCTCGAATGATCAATACAGGAGGCATCCCTGATATCCATGATCCTTCCAGCGCCGCCAACCTCCGAGCCCTCCTACCCTCCCACTCTCCCACCCGCATACCCGCATACAAACGAACGCATTCCCATGATCCCACGCCCCGGGTCTCCCAGTCGGACACGGCCCCTGGCGCGGACCGGGTCCCCCATTGGCGGGCTCACGTTCTCCGGTCCTTGTCTCCCAGGCCTGGCCGGCCGGGGGGTCTGGTGGGATCGTGCGCCAGCAACATTATTGGCAAGCCAGTCCATTAATTGGCCGCGTAGCCCCCGGCCGCCAATCGATATGCGGGACAGACATGACGGCTGTACGCTTCCGCGGCCATCAGGCAGTGCTTACCCCAGCTGGTGAACCCATATGGGTCTGGCGACAAAGATGAGGAGGAAGAGGAAGAGGAAGAGGAAGATTGTTAGTGTGATGAAACTCGGGAGAGGGGGCGGGGTGAGGCATTTTTCCAACGCCGGATCTGACGTCTCGGTATGGAGATATAACATGAAAATCGGGAGGTTGCCATATCGGCACTTGCGTTTGATTTGGGGCGGTTGGAGTAGAGCGGCTTTTTTGTTCGGAGAGTATTCTCATGCTTGTGGTGGTGGTGGACAGAGATGGTTGGGTGAAAGAAGCATCAGGCCACCCCGGAAGCGGCCGTAGGCGGGAACGTGGTCACATGACCGGCCTGTCTCAACTGACTGTGTCCTTTCGTATTACCGTACAAGCACCAAGCGCATACGACGAAGATGCTCCTCGGCGCTCGAGCTCCGAGCCCCGGGCCAATCAGTCCCCCAGTCTGGCGTGTCCGAACCCCGTCCCCCCCCGCTCAGCCAATCACGGGGCCGTTCGGCTGTTCCGTCTCCCATTTTTCGGAATTCCCACCGTCAGCCAATCACGGTGGCCTGCCCCTGAACCATGCATGCATGCATCCCCCTACGAAACACCATATAGGACTGGCCGGAGATAATTATGGACGTACAGCACGGTACCTGCATCACCAACGTACGGTACATTCAATCCATTTCAGATAAAGGCGCACGAGTCATGGACACCGCCCTATCGAGGTAGTTCGGGGGAGAAAGGAAGAGGGAAGGATCAATACCCGTCGCGACGCGCGGGTATTCCAGGAACCCCCCGCCAGCATAAACTTTACGGCCGAGCCATCCACTTTTACTGTACAGTACGGGTCTTTGACTTGACCCAGGAATATATCCCTTCTCGAGTCTCCCGTCAGCCCCAATCCCATCGGGATCTCATCTCCAAATCCCAGCCCCCAAATCCCAGCTCCCTGGATCCCTATCCGAGCCGGCGGGCTCCCGCAGCTCTATATATGTAGGTCGGTGTAGGTATATCTGACGTGTCCAAGTTGTAAAAGTCACGAACCTTCTCATCCATCGACCAGGTGTCGATGGGGACTCGGCACCACGGGGAGACGGCCATCTGCATTGCCTTTTCTGGCAATCAAACTCACAGATTTCGCACCAACCCTTGAGAAATCGGGCATTGGCCCATTTGGGGCATTTTCTAGGACAATCACCCAGCCAGCCAGTTATAAACCGGCAAATTCCTTTTCACGCATCATTCCTGGATGTCAAATATCCGAAGTATAGGGGGTATCTGCGTTCAACTCCAGTGAACAATGATCCCAGGAGACCGACGGTAGCAAATGCAAGGCGTGGTGGAACCCGGACCACCCAAAGGAAAAGCCAAGACCAAGCGGAAAATATATATCCAAGATCAAGATCGAGATCGAGAGTCGTGTTCACGGACTTCATCATGCTCTCTGACCGGTACTTGCTCACGCGCCCGAGCACAGCTTCGCTACCGAAGTTTGGGAGCAATGGTGAGGGCCCGTGATACAAGGGAGGGGTTGATATATCCGGGAGATGAATTTGTGATTGTGGCAGTGTGTGTGTGTATGTGTGTTGGTGGTGCATGTGGACTGAGATGGGGGCAATCCGGAAGCGGAAGATTTGCGAATTGTTGGGAAGGGGAAGGAATCATATGATATATAGAATAGATGTTATAGGCTAGGATAATTGAAGTTTGGGGAAAAGGGGGATTGTAGGTGAGAAAGAATTAGAAGGAGTTATGATCACTAAAGTTTAGGGCATCTCCCAAGGAAAACACTACTGTAGGAGCATTTTCTAACGCTGAATTTATCTTTTATCGATCTGCATCTAACGTCTCTCTAGAGATCGATAATAGTAATAATACATTCCAGGTGTTGATTCCTTAGCATATCATCCGCAAAACGCTTGGGAAAACGAAATGATGGCAATATCAATCCCTCAACAGCAATTCCACCCCAAGCCCTTCATTGAGCTAATCCAGTAACGCCTGAAAATAATTATACTCTTTACAATGTCCTTCCCATCTATCTCAAGACCGCACTTTTCCCCTCTTCACCGACTTGGACGTCTCCCCCTTTACCTTACGTTTCCTACTCATTGTCTTCTGAAATTTATCATCATCGTCATCATCATCATTATCATTATCATCATCGAGAACAATAGGAGTGTGAACGCCAGGTGTCTCGATAGTCGTCGCGTCTGTCAGACTTCCAGCACGAGAATTTCCAGCTGCAAACATCTTGTAATGGTCGGCTTGCCACTCCTCAGCAAGCCCTTCACATAATTTCTGATCTTTGGGATTCTCAGCGAAATGGCGGGTACAAGCTGCACATTGAACGTAGAAAGCTTGGCCCATTTCTGGATAGCGGAGGAGTTCGTATTCAGGGAGGTTATTGCCGATGAGTTTGGTTTGATCCCAGTCCATACAATCTTCACAGAATGCGCGTTCGCACCATCGGCAACGATAAAGCATGCCACCTGCATCCGTGGTCTTCTGCTCACAATCATAACATTGATGTTGAGGACAGTTAAATTGCCATCCCTTGGCTTTGGATTGGAAGGCCCGGTCTAAGCACTTGAAGTGGAAAGCCCGGGGGCATAGTTGACAGCAGTGTAGCTCTCCACCATCCATGCAGACTTGACAGTGTCCTTGAGGTTCAATTGCTGCTCGCTTCGCACGCTTGACATCAGCAAATCGAGTATCTCCCGTCGAGATTGTAGGAACGGCCTCCCATTGTGCGCATCCGACTGATTCCTTGGATATTGCATAACCATCAATCATGACAGTCGTGTTCTTCCCAAGTCGGCGATCCTCTCTGTTTAGGTCCTCGAGGTATGCGTGAGAGATATCCTTATTCGACTTGAACTTGGCGCTTGCCAATTTTTGCCCCCTAAATATAGAAGCCTCGACATGCTCCATTTCCGTGAGCCACTTTTTCTCTGCTTCTTCATCAACTTTGGAATCGGGGATAGCATCTTTCTTGACATTAACATCTGCAGGTTGATCCTTGCATTTGGCCAAAGTAGTTTCCCAGTCCCTAGTCATAATAAGTAAATTGCAAGGTGAAACGCTTGGAAGAACTTACCAGCCCAGCATCTCGTCAACGTCGATTTCCGGCCTCGAAATTGCAGAAGCACCACGTCGTACTAAGGACATGAGCTGATTGGTACTCAACTGAGGCATATCTTCGGTAGCTCCAGGTCTGCCTTTCTTCGCCTTCTTGCCTGATCCAAATTTCGTGTGAATGTCTTCCATAGCCTCAGTAACCTTAGCGGAAAGATATAGCTTCTTCTGAATTCTGCCCATCATTTGCTCCTCAACAGTCCCTTGTGAAACAAGCTTATATACTGTGACTGGATTTTTCTGTCCGATACGATGAGCTCGAGCTTCCGCTTGAAGGGTGATCTGGGGGTTCCAATCTTGATCCAGGAGAATGACATCGGAAGCACTAGCGAGATTGATACCCAATCCACCAGCTCTTGTTGAAATAAGCATCACTCGATAATCGGAGTTCAGATCATTAACCAGTCGGATAGCAAGGTTTCTGCGCGCTCTAGAAGTTCCTCCGTCAATGCGGGCTGACCGGAAGCTTGTTCCATCGCCCCCTCTCAACAGCAAAAACTCTTCCACAAGATCTAACATCTTTGTGAACCCAGAAAATATCACTGAATTTATCAGTAAAGGTCTAGCAATAAGTGTAAGCGAAAATTAAACTTACAAATCTTCTTTCGTTGTTTGATCACCAACTCCTGAATCAGTTTTTCGAGCACAATAAACTTGCCTGATGCCATGATAACGTGGTCTCCAGTTTGGTATGGATCCGGTTCAGCATTGGCGATCTGGTAAGGATGATTGCAGACTTTTCTCAGTTGCATGACCAAATTCATAAGTTTTTGCCAGGCCGATTGAGTTTTAGCATTACCTTGACCTTCGTCCTGCTCGCGCTGGATTGTTTGCCGTAAAATATCCTTGCTTTCTTGCCACGCTTCTGTCCCAACGGTAGAGTTATCTTCTATCAAAGCAAGACCTTCTGTCTTCAGCTTCATGCGCGCAAGCTCACGCTCCTCCTCTTCTTGCAAATACCTGTTGGCTTCCTCTTCCTTGCTTTTCGCGCCTTTGAATAATTCATCCAAAAGACCTTGATCGGCTTTGGTGATAAGTCTTGTGTACCAGAACCTCTGCATCGGGCTTAATGGCACAAACATAAGAACTTCGGTCTTGGGAGGAAGGTTAAGATCAACGCCAGCGGAATTCTTCATACGTCGGAGCATGATCAATTCAAGCAGGTGGCGAGCAGAATCTAGAACAGAACTAGAGAATTGACCTTTTGAAAGGTTGAAAGAGTTATCAAAAAGCTCATTTGTCTTGTCAATGAAAACTTCAGGGTAAAGCCAGTGAAGTAGTGACCACAGCTCGGAAAGGTCGTTTTGTAAAGGTGTCCCAGTCAGGATCAATCGATACTCAGCCTGCAAACCTTGTAAAGATTTTGACACCAAGCTATCGTGATTCTTGACCTGTGAGTTGTTAGTGGTTTCCTGAGTTATGAAAATCGAACAGTCTTACTGTGTGGCCTTCATCAAGGACTACATATCTCCAAACAAATGCTTTCTTAAACCATCCCTGCTCCACGCGGTAACATTCATATGTAGTTACCACCAGATCGACACCCACATCTTGCTCATTATCGGAGTCAGTATCCAGAAAAATCACCTCCTTGCCAGCAGCATTCTTCCGGGATTTAAGTTTGGACTTTCCCTGTGCCGTCACGTTTCCGAACATATCCATCTCACCAACAACGATTCGCTTAAGACGATCCCTCTCCTTGGCCGGACCGTGAAAGCGGATAGCCTTTAGACCAGGAGTCCATTTTTTGGCTTCTTGCATCCAACTACTTAAGACTGAGAGTGGGCACACAATCAAGAATGGACGTTGCAGCCTGCCAGTGCCAGCCTTTGGGTCGGTTTCTTTTAGATGCTGAATCAAGGAAAGAGTCTGCAGAGTTTTACCCAGACCCATTTCATCGCCGAGAATCCCTAGATATGAATTAGATGCAAAAGTGAGGTTGAAAAGATAGAGTCTGTACTTACCAGACAGTCCATTTTTATGGAGATACATCATGAAGCTGAGGCCAGAAAGCTGATACGGTTTCATAACTGCGAGAACACCACGCGGCTGCTTTTCAATCTCTTCATATGGTGTGATTGCAGGGAGATCGGAATTTTCGGAGTCAGAGGCATGCTTATCGACCAGCTTCTGAATGTAGTTGTGAGGTGGGAGCAATGGCAGCCAGAAATCTTTCTTTTCAATGAAAAATCTATTTCTGTTTGCAGCTGTCTTGTTCGCAATCTCTTGTCGAATCATAACCCGCTTGCTAACTGGGGTGAGGTTGATATCTCCTCCCACTAAATCGCTGATGGCATTCGTCTTCTTCCTCGAGGTCCGAGGTCGCCTCCGTTGTACTTCCCCATTCTCCGTCGCCTTCAATGACTGGTTGGCTCTCGATGGTCTTAAGTTTCGCCGCGATCTCGAGGGGGTGGTGTATTGAATAGAGTCATCCTCATCCTCATCCTGATCTTTCCCATCACCTTTGGCACGAGCGACATCGAGTTCGAACCTCTGGTTTCGAGGGGTTTCCACGGTAGAGTGGGGTGTTGGAGGCTCCGACTCAGCGTACGAAAAAGGCGCCTTTGGTCGCAGGATATGCGGAGTGTCCATCTTGTGCTGCACATTCACGCCGGGGAGTAATTCCGCAAGGAGGCTCGAGGTCGTGCTGCGACGAGCTACAGGTTGTTGAATGGCATTGGCAGATTGCATCTTTAAATTAATTGAGCCGACCACTTGATTCTGGTCGAAAAATGGATTATTCGGAGATTTATGAGGCGGCGAACGGTTGTGCAGGTCATGTAGGTCATGTAGTTTCGAGTGAAAGTAAGGCTTAGGGAGAATGCCAGTGTGGTTCTTTGTCGATGGTCTAGCACATGTCAGCCAGGGGGGAATTATCTAGCATGCGATCAGAGATATACCTTTCTGGTCAAAGCAAATGTTGGTGGAAGGAAGGGTGAAGTAAAGTTAAGTTGGAAAGGTGAAAGGATTCAATTCACCATCTTTTTTCTAGGAGAACGCGCCACAATCCACGACCTCGCGTCCCCGTGTGCAGGGGAGCATTTCTTCCCCTGCCACTTTACACGTCCACCTCAGGAGACAAAGAGAAAGGCAATGGCGCTGAGATGGATCGTTGCATTGGTTTTTATTTTGATTTTGATTTTGATTTTGATTTTTGGAAGACATATGATTGTTCTCAAGTGGACAGATCAGGAAAGAGAAACAGCCACAGCAGCTATCAAGTATCGTAGAGAATATGTTGTCTGTTCATCCCTCGTTACTGTATTAGGTAGTAGTTTTTACTCCTGCTTTTGGTCTGGTGCCGCATAATGATTTAGACGAGTTATATTATTAGACCCTGCCTCCATCGCTCTCCTAATGAGTTGATATTTAAAATAAAATTTGAAAATGCCAACAGATCATATTCCCATCTTTCCAAATACGCCACTCAGCTAGTACATCCCAAAAATTTTAGCCCTCAAACTGAGATCCGAAATATCACTACATTCGGATCCCGCATTCCGAAGCTTTATGCAAGAGACTCCATTATATGCGTTTAAAAGGACAGAGTGAAATAAGTTTATAGTTGGCCCGAAAGAAGAGCCTCGGTGGCTATTTATTGTTAGTTCCTTTTTCGGATTGTGGGAGTAATAAAGCACCATACCAGAATTAATGTATGCCCTCTTGGCATCCAAAGCAACACCAAATCTCCTCTCTAATTCTAACTTAATACTCTTCTTCGTGATAGTCATCAAATCCGCCGCCTTCAAAATTTCTCTAATCTCTGCTAGTATTGAATCATCTGACGGTAAAGCCGCTAGATTCACCATCTCCATTTCAGGTGTCCCAAATTGACTACCTCCAAATTGGCTTGCACGATTCCCAGGATATCCCATTTCCGATTGGGCAAGCGACATGCGTGATTGGTAGATGCTATGGCTCTTGACATCAACACCACCCATTTGAGACACGGGTCGAGATGGTGGGTAGTTGTATTCTGAACCTGGTACGTGGTGATAGGATTTTGTGGCGTAAGAGTATCCTGAAACTTCGGAGCGATCGTCTCGTACAGTTTGGGCTTCCCAGAGTTCTGCTTGATATTCTTCCCATTTCTTGTGCGGGATAGATGCCGGATCGAATTTGCCCTCGTCGGTAATCACAACCTTCTTTCCCTTTTCTCCGGTGACCACACGGGTATTTCCCCAGGAGAAATCATCCATATGCCAGAAACTGTAAAGTGGGAGTCCGAAGGAAAAGACAGGAATAGCAAGAATGTAGAGAAACATCCAACCAATCATTTCCCACTTTCTGCGAAGAATAAAGATGATAGCTTGTAAGCCGTAGATAGCCCCGAGAAGAATAAATGCTGTGACCGGAATGACACCAGGATTTGTAATAACGCGAACGATCAAATAAACAATGTATGCTATGGTAACAGGTTGAATGATTGTGGAAAGCAAGTCAATAAAGACGATGAATCTCATACTAAAACAACAGAAACCACAAAGTTGAGACATGGGAATAAGTTCCATCAGGTTGTGTACAGTAGAGTTGATCCAACGACGACGTTGTGACAGGAATACTTTCCAAGTATCGGGAGCAATTGTCCAAGCATGTGCGTGAAAGATATACTTTGTCTTGTACTTGGAATGGTTTTTAATGAGAAGAGTTGTAAGGTAACGATCTTCACCGAGGTGGAGCAGATTCTTCATATGTAGAGTATCAACCCGGATATTTGAGTAGGCATCCACGACCTCTCGACTGACAAATAGTGGCTTTCCCGACTCTGCTGCGCGGATTCGGTACATGGTAAAACAGCCTGGTAAACAGGTCACACTACCAAACAAACTTTCGAATGCCTTGGCAAGATTGTGGGAAATATAATACTCGTAAACTTGAATCATTGTCACGATTGATGCCCTGGCGTTTGTAAGAGCCGTCTCACCACAAACTCCTATGAGCCTTGTGTCATCCAAGAAAGCTGAAACCATGCGAGAGGCCGAATCTGCGGCAACGACCGTGTCTGCGTCGATTTGCAGCATGAACTCGTAGAAAGTTGGATTGACTCCAATAATGTTTCGAATTTGGTGATACATCTCGAGTTCAAGCGGGCTCATAGGAGCATTATAGTGGACTCTGTTTAAGAATCTCATCATGACCATTTGCGAATCACGCTTTCCTCTGTTTCCAGGGCGGGAGACTTCTGAAGGCTTTCCAACCTTGACAACGACCATGAAGGGAACGATGTGACCCTGAACTTCGTAAAGGCCAGAATAGACCTTGCCCATATTGTGCTGTTTCATACCTTCACCTAAAGACTCGAAGCTCAGAGGTTCAGGATCGACAGTGTCGGAGACGCCCAAGATGTCGAGGACAATACGAGGAGTTGGTTTATCGTTTCCTTGACCAATAATCATACCGTCACAAATAATAACCAGAAGTTTGCGCTTATCATCGTACTTCATCCTAGCGGCAGAATCGATGGCGCGTCGGAGGGAGTCCTCATCTTCGGTATATGCTGGAACTTGACAGATAATGAACTTGTCCAAATTTTCCGGTACGTTCTTCGAACCGAACTGAAGAGCTGCAAGGAATTTGAAAAGAATGACACTACAAAGAATAATGGTAATGGCCAGGATTAAATATTCGGCAAATTGACATTTAACGGAGTTTCTCGTATCAACGTCTCCGACATAGAACAGGTTATCCAGGCACAATTGCATTCGAGAGCGCATGTCTGCGTCAATATCGAGGGCGTCCCAGTATTTAGTGACATCCTCACCGGCTTTCTGTTGGAATAGGTCCACAACAAGTGAATTCATGAAGTTGGTATTGACATCGGTTGGAAGGTCTTGCCCAGCAGCAACTTCAACCCGGCGACCACCTGCGATATATTTGGTCATATCATAGACTCGGTTGTTGAGAATAGCAACGGAATCTGACTTGCCGGCCAGGGTGCCAACGTATTTAGAAGTATAACCGATGGTTCCCTTTTTGTATCCTGCTCGTAGGAAAGTCATCTGTTCGAAGAACCAGTCAGGACGACTGTCATTTGTGAATGCGCGAAAATCGTGATATTTGGGATTGGTGTCAGTTGTACTGATTACCGACGCAGATCCGGTTGTGTTGATGTTAGTATAGTCGAGCTGAACAGATGGATCGATTGTACCATTCACTCCTTGGCATAGGGCGGAGACCTGGACAGGGAAGAGAGAGGTAGCATCGAGGCCAGCATAGGCCAATATAGATTTCTGGGGAATGATGGTTGGATAGTGACTGGGCGAAAATTCTCCAAGATTGAAGACTTGTCCACGAATGGCCACATAAGCGCTAGCTCCATCTTTGCCATTGTAAGATGATAGTTCAGAGGCGCTGTAGACATGCTGCGTAGGACAGATAAGCAAAGGGAAGACTACGATGAAGAATGCCGAGAAGAGACAACTAAACCAAATCATCATGTTAATCGCAAGCTTCTCTCTCCAAGCCTGGCGAACATCTTTTCTAGGCATGCGTCCAATCAAACGGATTGCAAAATCTGGGAGGAGCCAAGTTAAGAGCCAGACCATTGCAACCCACCTCTTTCGACTACCACTTGTCCCGACTTCCTCAACCTCGACCATGGTTTTTTCGTTCCCTTTCTCTGCCATTTGCTCTCGTGTATCGAGGTTGCGGAACATATCTCCTTGGCCAAGTGCTGAGGCGCCAGCTTCGGAGCGAGCATCGTCATGGCCACCAAAATAACCCGTCTTCTTATCACCATAGTACCCACCAGGAGAAGGGGTCAGTCCGGAGGGAGAGCCGAGGAGGCGCTCCTTTGAAGCCCCATAACTGTCATTCATGACACCTGGAGTGAGCATGCCATGTTCTCCATCATCCGAAGGAACGGGATACCGACCCTGCGTAAAGCCGCGTTCGGACAGCTTAGCTATCTCCGCCCAGCACCGTTCGCTCAGGAAGATGCCAGTGCTACCGATCCTTGCTTCGTTACTAGGCCATCTCCTCTCATCAACAACCATTTCAGCCTTCTCTTGCTCACTGCCAACCAAAGCCGTCTGAGCATCTGCCAAGCCAAGGAATTCACCAAAGGGCAAAAAAAGGCTAAAATCTGCATTACGGAGCCGCTGACTGATTTCAGCAATACCGAAGGTTTGGATTTGTGTTCGTACACATTTGCTGTCGAATTGATTGGCAATCCGGCGATCGTTAGGCTTTAAACAGAAAACGAAATATGGGTTGATATTTGGAGCGGTGAGAGATTTTGTGACATTGTCGAGCGCAGAAAGGAATTGTCCGGCAGCTCCCTGGTCAATGTTACGGGTTCTCCGGCCTTTATCGGATTCAACAATTTCTGTCACATCGTCTGTCGAGTCCACAGCCTCCTTCTTGCGCATACCAAGTCGATTTGGCCTATCACCCTTCTTTCGCATAACACTCGGCTGTCGCAGAGGCTTAGAACTGACTTGGGCTTGCATGATGGTCGTCTTTTCTTGGGGATGCACGACAGTTTGAAGAGCTTCTTGTCCAAAAAGTCGACCAACAAAGTCGCTCTTCGTCGAGGTGATCAAATTCATCAAGTCTCCAGATATCACTTCTCCATTTTCTTCTACGAGTCCAGCGATAGGGTAATCAACTTCACCAGCAAAATGCTTGACAGCAAAGGACGCAGCTGCATTATGAGTGGCGAAGTTGCTCCCAGGGAGTTTGGCTGTTGCACTGCCAACTTCTATTGCCGGGTTCTTGCCTTCGAAACGCTTTCGGAGACTTTCCAGTAACTGAATATCCGTCTTGTTACGTCTGGTCTGGTCATCTAAGATGCTCAAGAGACCATTCCCATGTTTGAGGAGTCCTTTGACAGCGTCGGAATTGTCAAAGTAACTAGTAGCTGCAACGCTAACTTCCTCATTCTCAAGCATCTCAGCTTTACCTTCGAAGAAACTCTGTAGAGTAAAGTGATACAAAGATTCAGTAGCTGCATTGTTGAGAAGTTGATCCAATGTCGAATGCGTGGAAGGTTGTTGAGCGAATCCAGGAAAATCAATGATGGAAATAGTATTAGCTACCGTATCTTCCACGGCACAAACTCTCTGATTTATACTCTCAATAACATATGCCACAAGCAGCGAATATAAGGTCCGTGCGAGTTCATCGGCATTATTTCTTGCTCCACGAGGATCCAGCATCACAGTTACTCGTTCTCTTTGAAGCATTTTTGTTTTGTACCCGAGTGTAGTTTGCAGATCTTGAGCACTGACCCCAAGGAATGCAGCGATAATACTAAGAACTTCCTTATTCTTAACGGCTGTGAAACTTTGAGCTCCTTCGTGTGAGAATCCTCCACTGTCGTCTCCTGTAGCCGTGGTGTCCTCGCTCGTTTCGAATTCAAGCTGACCAATGTGAAGAATACTGGCTAAAACTTGGCAAATTTCAGCAATTTCACTTCTGGGGAATTCCAGTTTTCGTAGTGCTGTCTTGAAGAGCTGAAATCCTTCGCTATCGTTGATGCCAACTTTCAGTTGGGTTGGATGCCCAAGATACCTCCATCTCTTTTGCTGTGGAGCACCTACCGAATGTCTATGGGCAGAGTGGTGGATGGTCTCAGTAACCACACTAGGGGTATCCAAGCCAAGATGACTTTTCTCCGCAGCGCTTGTACCAGCCAATAGGTAGTATAAAACATGGAAACTACGCTCTCCCGTTGGTACGGCTGCCACTCTGCTCCGCTCCAATCTATGATCCAAGACCTTTCCACCAATAAGAGTTGGATTCACTGATGATGCCGTGTCGTACTGGAGTTCAAAAAATAGACCCGATTTTGATGCAGTAGGAGTCGTAGCAGTTTTTGTGGTTGTGAGGGTATCAAAAACATATGCTGCAAGTGATAATTTCGTAGAAAGGGGCGTAGATGATTTTCCTAGAAGCGCTGATAACAAGTGAGAACGAAGGGTCGTTTTACCCGATCCTGACTCTCCGCTTTAGATTATCAGCATACATCCGTCTCACGGCTTTATTCGCTCGGAACTCACAGAAACACAATAGCTTGGTTTTCGGATCGTGCCCCAAGTCTCGTCCAGGCTCTGTCTGCCAGCTCCTCGACGCCCCCCGCTGCGCTACCTTCCTTTCCTCCATCAGGACCCTTTGTTGAGGAAGCATATGTGTTCAAGGAAAGCAAGGCATGAGACGAGAGGACTGCTGTTGGTAATGATACATGAAAACGACTGGCAAGATGAGCGGTGAGCTGGGTATCGGATTGAAGATGGGCTGGCAGGGCGGGTAACGAGGGCTGAGAATGGGCGCCGGTGCCTGCTTGGGTGTTCAAGGCCATTCTGTTCAAATGGGCCGAAACCCTGGGGTTGAAGATGTGTTCCTCGATATATGTCGAATTGAGGGATGGATCGTCACTGAAGTTCTGTTGGGCGGATTCGTTTGGTTGGAAAGACGTGTGTCAGAGAATCCCCCAAGCAACGAAAGGG